>VDFB02000363.1:10098994-10391373 GCA_007258455.2 Sequoia sempervirens | reverse complement strand
TATTCTATTCCACATTTCAATATTCATTTTCATTTTAAAATATTTCTACCATATAGTAGTATGGCTCTTTAGCATTATTTTTGTAAACTTACTCTCACAAGATTACAAATTTTCTAGTACTCAAAATATTCTTCTAGATTAATCTATTAATAAATTAACTCTTCAATTTTTAGTTACTAGTAGTTAGGAAAATAAATTATTATTCTCTTACTAATATTTAAAATTTAACCTTGACCATAGTTTTATCTATATTATATTTTTTCATCAAAATTTATTTAGTAAGTTGTCTATTACCTGGGTCATTTTATTCATAACTTTCATTAGCTCTAGGGTCATAGCCCCTCTTTCAAATTCAATCTATAACATGGAGAACATAGTTACCTCTTCCCATGCTTTGTGGAGGAATCACATCTTCAATCAAATACAAACATCACAATCAATTATTTGTCACAAAATATATGGTTCTCTAAAAAAAGTTCTACCCAACATAGAAACACTAGATATATCCTTTTCACCTTCTTCTTTCAGTACTTAATTCTAACCTCTAATACCATATAATGAAAATATGGTTGGAGTGTGTGATTAGGACTATCTAAATGCATAGCTAATAATGACACTAAACAACTTTGCACAATAAATAGAAATAAGTTCAATTAGTAAATTAAATTGATCATTATAGTTTTTTGGATTAGAATATGTGTAAGTTTTGCACCTTACACACAATCTAATCTAGAAACTATAATGGGTGTTGATAAGTTGAGTCCACTTTTTGGCCAAAAAGTGGAAGTGTTTACCCTAATTTTTAGAATTTGTCACATTTGAACTTAAAATTTGAAGCACTTAGAGATGGAATCTTTAAAAAAATTATTAATCATAAAATGTAGTACTCGGAGTCTAGTTTCCAAATGTGTAATTTATTTTAATACCCAAATGATACAAATTGATTTTCGATTGGTGTTTCTAAAAGCCACTATTTAAAAGTCACTTTTTTTTCACTATACCATGCATGTATACATCATCCATATTTTGACCTAAATGATCATATTTTTATAAATCCTTTTTGAGAAAATATTTTTAACTCACTTAGCTATCCATATTTTTTTATAATTTTTTATTGAGTATATATTTTTTGGTTAAATTTGTATTGGCCATATTTGGTGTTTTGAAAAATCGTCGTGTACATCATGCATAAGATGACCTAAACTTATCATTTTTTAATTTATTTTTTTCAAATTGAAAATAATTTTCTGAAGTACGCTTTCATAAGAAAAAAAAATTCAAAAAATTATTTTAATAAAAAAATATTAAAATACTAAAACACCATCATAATTCAAGTTTATGGACCCGTTTCATCATAAATTAATTGAAAAATAGAAAAAATAATCCAATTTGAAAAAAATACATATTTAGAATCTAAAAAATCTCATCTAAAATGGGTTTTAATTTCATAAAATAATTCTAAAAAAAACCCCATCAACCATATTGACATAGCCAATTTTTTCTCTCGATATTGTCATGACCTTGTACTTGTAGGTCTAAGGCTAAGGGTTGGGTTACCATGAATTTTCTAATCCTAAATCCAAATGAGAAACATGGATTGTGATTTTGAAACCTTTTAGAATGAGTACCCACTTTAAAATGGGTACCTATTCGAAAAAATGAATGACTATCTATTTTAAAGCTAAAAAATGACACTTCAACTAGAAGTGGACTCAACTTCTTGCACTTACCCTAATGATCAAAATTATGGTTTATGAAAATATAATATCATCAATAAATTGAGTTGTCAAATGGAAAATATAATAATCTCATAGCTTCAAGAGGTTGAATACAATTTAATAGCCAATCTTTAGATAAAAAATTAATTGTATGAGATCTATTGAAATAATACTACTTTATTTGTCATTGTCTCTAGCTTAGTGACTGAAATTTAATTGATAAACTTCCATAAAATGTAATATAACTAGAAAGATGGGCCAAGTGAGAAATATTTACATCACATACGGTAGAGTGGAAATCATTAATACCCCAATAATAAATGATTTTTGCTTTGATCTAACCTTGGAATAGAGTGAATCATTTTGAAATGTGTAAATTCATCGTATTTGGATGTGCACTGAGATATATGTCTAAGAAATCAACGCAAATTCTTATGTGAACCTTCTCATAAATAATTAAATATTTAACCATATTAAATGTTGCCAATTTAAACATTTTCAGTACAATCCAATGAAGGAATTGGTATAAATTAAAATGATAATATAAATTACCATGAATCAACACATACAAACTAAATTATATGTACATATTCAACATTATTAGTACTTATTATGTTCAAATAATGAGTATAATCAATTGCATATATCATATTTCAAAACTCAATGATTGTTGAATACTATTGGAATTACTATTTTGAAACTATAGTAATTATATTTAATTTTAATAATTCAAATTAAGAAAAACATAAGGAAATACGTAAAAATAGTGATGAAAATGACAACATTTTTTTTGTTCACACATGGTTTTTAAGGCCTTTGATGTTCTTGTATAGATGTGTATATTACATTCAATGGATAATTGACACATGGTAAAGATGATGCAAAAGTAAAATATTTTCTAATAGAACTAATGCCCATAAAGAAGAAAATTAGAAATTGACAATGCTTATATTATGGTTATCATATGTTGTGTTCTCTCCCAATTTAAAATGTCTACTATCTCCTTTTGTTATATAAATAGATCAGTCGAATGATTGAGTAAAAAGAAGGGTGTCACACCAGTGATGATAAGATGATGAAGAAGAAAGATATACATTTAAAAAAAAAAATAGAACACCATCTACCATTTAAGGAAAAAAAATTACTAACTCGAACAATAATTTAATAAATTTAAAAACATATAATTAATAATAACTTTTCATACTTTTGTTGATCCCCAAGACACAAAAGACTATTGTTATATTGGAAACATGAAATAAAAAGGTAATCAATAAATATATGGAGGATAATAGCATAAGATACATTCAAAAGATATTTTTAGGAAAGATGATGGTGATGACATTCAAAAGGATGATTTCAAAATTTAAAATGGTGAAGATTCATTTTCCTAGATTCTAACATAGCCACATCATGTAAAAAAAGATGGAAAAGAAACATAGTAAACTGAAACAAAGGCCAAGAGGACATATGTCCTAGAGGAAATATTTAAAGCTCTTGGAGGTAAAAGATCATAAGGGATAATCAATGTTAACTATTAATCTTCTTTAAAACTTAAAGGTAAAAATATTAGTCCACTCACTCACCTAAACTAGATGCCACATATGTGAAGTTAGTAGTGTACACTAGATAAAAGTAATAAAACCCGTTAAAAACCTGTGTAGATTGGGAGGAAGATCAAAGATTTTTGTAAATTTTTCTCTTATCAACACATGCTAACAAAAGTCTATTTCTTTTTGTCTATAATGAGATGGATTAAGATAGATATAATTAAGGCATTCATGAGATAATATCAAAATATATAAACATGAAAAAATGTTATTGGACTATTGTACTATACAAAGCTATCTATTTAGTCAGCTAAGGACTAAATTGAATTAAACAATATTATTTTTGAAGAATTGTGGTACGTATTAATCTTATTGTTAATCATTGCTCAACATTTAAAAAATAACTTATATCCTCATTTTATGTAAAAAACCACATAGAGTTAAATTTAAAAGCACTTGCAATCAAAAGAGTCAAAATATTAATGAAAGAAATGTAAAGTGCATTGTGCTTGGGTATGTTTGTAAGGTTACCTTCTAGAAACTATTTGATCCTATAACACATAAGCTATAATAACAAACGCTGTGTTCGTTAATAATTGTCTAAATACATTTGTTGATAATAATGATCAAATTAAGAATTCATAAAATAATATGAAAAAAAAAGATTTAAATAATCATCAAGAAAATATTATCAAATAATTTAATGTAATTTAAAATAGTGAGCATTCAATATTAGACATAATTTATTGTAACTACTAAAACTTTTCTCTTAACAATAATATGATGAAATAAAATATGAAATATAAAATAAGCATAACTCAATTAAAAAATAAATAAATTGATAGACTTCTCATTAATCAAAAATTGCGAATCTATACAAATAAAATATAATTCTCACATTTACACACACATATCACATATATATCAAATAAATGAAGAAAATGATTTGAATAAGTTAGAATATTTAAAATAAAATGCACTTAAAATAACTCAAAATATTAAAAGAAAAAACATAAAATATTAAGAAAAAAAACATAAATTGCCCAAAAATCTCTACAAAATGGAAAAAAAACATAAATACTCTTAGATTAGCAAAGTCATTATATGGTTTAAAACAGAGATCTCATCCATGATATACAAAAATTGACGAGCACCTTCAATGAAAGAAACGACAACAGATTTCTCTTAGCCATTACGGGAAGGTTCTAATTCTTAGCAACAATATACAACAGTCCATGCATAAACCTCCAAAATCAACTTTGACAACAAATTTCACTCTTTGAGGCTCCAACTTCTTGTTTTTTCTATGATGTCAGCCATTTCTTTAGTCATTAGACTTGAGCTCACTATTTGTTGTCTCCCATTACCCTATCATCTCTTTTGACTTTGGATGCCCACCTTCCTTATCATGGCTGTTTCCGGCCTGTATGAATTTAATACTCTTCTTTAGTGCCATTTGGCGTATTCTTTCTAAATAGTGTTTTTTTTTTTTTTTTGGGTAAAGGTTGCGAGGCCACAAATTTTATTGCTTTCTAAACAAAATTTGGTATAGGAAGAGTTAAGATATTCAGGTTGATGAAAATGTTGCTTTCGTTTGCATTTCAACGCATTATTCTAAACATGAACAGTTTATAAGAGGCAATTCAAGTATGAGTAGGTATTCCGTCTTCTCTTCCAGTTGACCCGTGGCACGAAAAACAAGAGACATCCATATACATACAAAACTATATTGCAACAGCAGTGGGAAAAACTGCAGGTGGAAATCACCCCATTCTCACTGTGTGCTGAATAGTAGGAAAGGGTGCTATGCAAGTCGTCTAGCATGTGAAAGACTTTCGTTAACAAACTGTTGCTTTCTGAGGATAGGGATTTGTTGACATGATTTTGCTGTCGACACATTGCCGCCCAACAGCTGCGTTTTTTCGCACTGCCCGGAATTTTTCACAAGTGGCTTGATTGTCCTCGTTAAGGGCGAGCAGGGTTCCTGATATTCGGAAACTACGGTTTTTTCTCAATGTTCACTCGCAAACTTTTTTTCAATTTTAATTTTAAACAAGTTCATTATCAATGTGAAATTAGTGTATTTATGTTATTTTGTATTTTTTATTTTATTTATTTTAATATAATAATATATCAATTGTGGTATATTGTAACAATAATATATTAATGTTCATAACATAACAATAATTCTAATAATTGAAGTAACGAGCGGGAGTGGGAGGGAGTTTTTTGAATTTCTAGTCTTGTTCATGTTGTGTTTCACTATTCTTTTAGTTGTTCTTTCACGTGCTTCTCTCCATGTGCTAGTCTATTGTGTGTGCGGTGTTGTTCAGAAGGTGTTCTCTGCTTTTCGTGCTTGGTTCATTCACATGTTTTTCTATCATCTTTCCTGTCTTATTTTTTTTGTTTGTGCGTGTGGGGTTTTCTTCTAATGGTCCCCCTGTCACGGGCCTAGGTGGGGGTCAACCCCCACCTTTTTGTTGGAACACAATGATCTACTAACAAAGGGGGGGGGCGGGGGATGGGCAGATGTGGGTGGCTGAATTAGTAGATGACTTAAAATTTTAACCCTTAAAACACTTTGTGCTGGTTAGAACTTAACATGCAAATACATGAAGATGCAACACACAAACATCACATAATAGTAGATATACATGGAAAACCTAGGATGGGAAAAACCATGGTGGGAAGTGCTGCTAGGAGCTATTGTCCTAATCCAACGTCACAATCAAAAGTTTTGTTACAATGTTTAAGAGAACCAACCCTAAGGAGACTACAATCCCTTATTTTAGGAGCACCTACTCCAAGGAAGCACCCACTCCCCACTCTGAGTACCTACCCAAATATCTGATGGCACCCACCAATCAAATTTATAATAATGATAGTTACAGATTGTTTGATAGAACACAATTCAATATTGCAACTTAATTTGCAACTACTCAACACTTGATTTTGACCTCTGTACCTTCTGTTACACTTTGTACCTCTTCTACTTTTCTTTTGTGGGTGAACCTGGATTAAGATTTACTATTCTTTTTTGTGTTCAACTCTTCCACCCTGCTACTGCACTCTTTTGTTTTTCTTTTAGTGCATTCTCTTTCTGTCTCAAAATACTTCAAGATACACTACAATATAGCCTTGTTGCACTTTCCGTAGGAGTGCATTCTTTGTCTACCTTTAGGAGCTAAGCAATGACATTTTTGTCCTTCATGATTCTTTTTACTCAAACTTTCTCTATCCATCTCAAAAGACACTTGTTGCTCAGATGCAACATACCTTCACTTGTTCTTGTAGCATTTTTTCTCTCCCAATCATTTCCTTTTTCTTCCTCCATTTAACCATCACTGTCTTTCAATATCGACCTCGAGACTTGCACAACATACCTAACCTCTTTCTAGGATTTGATATTTATCTTCTTTTGCAAGCTATCAAAACATTGAGCCATGTATCAACTTATCAAAAATCAGAGATTTTTTCTTTTCTGCAACACAGAACAATTGATATTTTCAATATCATTTAATTCATATTCTCTATAACGAATTTAATCAGATTTACCAGTACCTATATGTCTGCATCACAAATTTGATCATCTAATCATCATTAATACTAGTAGCTAGAGCGGTTGGGCCAATCACATTCGCTCTCTGAGTCAGTTTGTAGTTGAAACCCTAGATCATGTTACCGTAGCCGTTAAGGATTCTCAGTTTGAACCTGAGTCGTTGATCAGTGCTTTTCACGTTATGATCCATCGATCAACATTCACCATTTAGCCTTTTAAAACATGACTGTCATAATGATTTTCTTTGAAGACCGTTGTCAATTTTTACCATATGCAACTTGCCGAGAGTGAGTCCTAAAAGACATGTATCACAAATCCATATTTTTTCAAGGTTAGACGTGGTCCCACTAAATCTTTGGTGAACTAAAGGATTATCGCCATTTTTCACCTTAACATACTCATACAATTCACAACATAGATGTGAATTGCTATATCAATCATTTAAACACTGCCACCTATCTTCATGTCACCAATCAACCTTGACACCGGCTATTTGTCAATCTGGTCCAAAAATGTACACTGCTAAACAATTTCAAGGAATCTAGATGAGAATCTATAATATTCGCACTATGCTCTCGAAAAAACCTTTAGATATTCAATCCTCAATCACCACCATAGATCATACCAGAAATATTCACCCCATGACTAGGGAAGTATTAAGATCATCGAATATTTGTCAAGCCAGTAGGCCCAAGGAAAGTGGGTTGGTTGCCCCCAATGAACTCAATGGCTTAAGTTGTCACTCAAGCAACCTGCAACTGTCGATAGACAGTCATCAATAGAATATAAAGTTTGTTTCAATGCCATGACTGAATATATTTGAATTTGTAATATATTAAAATTCATACCCTTGCATTTTCACACTTGTTTGGTCCCGCCTTGATTTATTTATGCTTCTTTATGGATTAATTGGTCCTATTTTGCATCCACAAGCCTAATAAACTATATATTTTTATGGCTAATCCTCACAAACATCAAAAGATAAATGATTATTTAATGATTTTGTCTATGTGTCCTTGATTTGTGGACTAGGACTAAAATGCCACCTAGGGCGTCATCGTCCTCCATGGGTCTTGGGACCCTGATTTTGAATATACTTGAACAAGTCCCTTTTGGGAGTCTATGCCCCAAGATTTGAACCTTGGGATTAAGACACTGCCTAGGGCGTCTTACTCGGCTTATTTTTTGGGATTTAATTTCAAATTCTGGCAGGATTTAGCCTCCTTTATTTAATGAATTCATATGCCAGCTTAGTGTTATGTAATTTTGGGATATTAAGCATGAATAAGTATAAATACAAGGTTCCTCCACACATCTTTGATAACAAGCATCCAAGTATTCATTCCTAAGACAAGTTTATGCATTCGAGAGCAATTCATCAAGCATTTGAGGCCATTATCAAGATTCAAGCTTCATGTCAAGGGTTTAGTGCATCCATTCATGTTGTTGAGCCAAGATTATGGATGTAGTATTGAAGATCTATTTGCAACCATTTTTCACATCATATCCAAGGATCCAAGATCTACATTCTTCATGGCTAGCAAATGGTACATTGTAGGTTTGCTTCACAAGACATCGTACAAGGTGATATCATTCATGTATTTCATATTTCATGCTTAATTTCATCATTTGGTTTAATTACCTACAAGGGGTTTGACTAATGCAAACCCCCATTTACTAACAATCAAAAAGTTTTTCCCCTCTTGCATGTTTGTGTTTGTAGGTTTAGGTTGAATACTTGAAGAGTGCAAAGTTGTAAAAAGTTGCAAAGTTGCACAAAGTTGTCATCTTGATGGAAACTCACCTACAAGATGAATCTGAAAGTTTCAAAACTTGAGATCTGAGGAGAGGCAAGTGTAGACCTTGGAGCTTAGGACCACTTTTGGAAATTTCAAAAATTTAGAATAGGAATAATATGCCACCTTGGACATTTTACTCCTCCCGAGCATATTTTCTAGAGATTATTTCAGATCTAGTTCTGACATCCGAAGACTCCACATCTGCCTCAAAAAATAGCAGTGGGAATAATACACCATTTTGGGAGTCTTTGTCCTCCCTAGCATTTATAGTCAGCTTCTTTGTATTTTTTAGAATCCTCACAACATCTCCAAGATTCCTAGGTACACACATCCTAACTTCCAGTTTCATAGTTTTATATTATATTCTTTCTTTCAAATTCATTTACCATTCATTTGCATCACACTGTATTTTCCAACATTGTCTTTTCCAAGCATTTTCTTGGTGGTGAACCCCTAAAAGCTAAAAAATCCCCCCTAGGTCCTCATTGAGAATTGACTCACCTTGTGAGGTTGTTAGTCAAGCCAATTAGGACTCCTAAGACATCCTTGACTGTTAGTTGGAGAAAAGTGATATTCATATATCCACGTTTTTCCTCTAATTAGAATTCATCCCATCACCCAAACATCACCAGTCTCCCAAATAGGATATCACACAAAAATCCTCTTTTGACATCAATGACAATAATATGTCAAGAATCTCCCCTTTTGTCATTGATGGAAAAACCAAATGCTCACTCAACTATATTATTTGACTCTAATGCATTCTCTTTACCAGTTGTTGAGAAGCCTTGTGCCCATATCATTTTGTTGTATAATCTCACCCTTTCTTAATTGCCTGAGCATAAATTTCTTGCATTTGATACCATTCGACCCCTTTGACATCAATGGAAAAGGGCACACTCCCTCTAAATACATACTCCCCTTTAACAAGCAATTCAAAGAGAAAGTGGGGATCCTTGAATCAATAACCATCAAGTCATTAGAAATTTGGAAAAAAAAATTGGCTTGACTTGATTTACAAGTCTTTCCTTTTCTAGGAAGAATGAAGAACCAATGTAGCTCCCCTTGGACTCATGCCATATCACTAATATTTAGTGATATGATTTGGGAGAAATTACTCCCAATTTATGCCTCAAATATTCAAATTGATTCTTGGAAGAGGCTTGGTGAAAATGTCAGCCACTTGTTCTTTGGTGGGAATGTATTCCATGCTAATCTCTTTGTCTACAACCTTCTCTATAATGAAGTGATACTTTATGGATATGTGCTTTGTTCTAGAGTGCACTAGTGGATTCTTTGAGATGTTTATTGCACTTGAGTTATCACAATGAATAGAGATAGGTTCATTGTACTCTACCTTAATGTCTATAAGTGTCTACTTCATCCATAGGACTTGAGTACAACATGATTCTATTGCTACATACTCTTCTTCTATTGTGGAAAGAGTGGTTGATTCTTGCTTCTTGCTCATCCAGGATACCAACTTGTGTCCTAAGAAGAATGCTCCCCTACTTGTTCTTTTTCTATCATCCACACATCCAACCCAATCAACATCTATGTACGCTGTCAAGGTGAAGTCTTTGCTCCTTGGATTCCACAACCCATAGTCAATAGTTCTTTTGATATATCTAAAATTTCTTTTAGCTAAATTAACATGTGACTTCTTTGGGGCAACCTGAAACCTTTCTACCATACATACTGCTTGCATTATGTTTGTCCTTGATGAAATTAAGTATAGTAAGCTTCCAATCATTGACTTGTACATTGATTGATTTGCATCTGGTAACACATCGTATTTTCTCAACTTGCATCTTGTTATCATAAGGGTACTGACTAGTTTACTATCTTCCATGCCAATTTTTTAAAGCATTTCCGTAGCATATTTAGTTTGAGATATAAATATCCCATGTTCAGGTTGCACTATTTGCAAACCAAGGAAAAATAACAATTCTCCCAATAGTGACATCTCAAATTCATCTTACATATTTGTAGCAAATATTTTACACATTCTATCATTGCTACCACCAAATATGATGTCATCCATATATACAACAACAACAATCAAGTGCTCACCTTTAGATTTGAAATACTGATCGCTATCTACACATCCTTTCCTGAAACCTTGTTGTTGTAGGTACTAGTCTAATCTTGAATACCAAGCTCTTGGTGCTTACTTTAGACCATACAATGCTTTTCTCAATCCAGAGACATAGTCCTCATCTTCTGATAGCTGAAAGCCATCTGGTTATTCTAAGTAGACTTCCTCTTCTAGGTTTCCATTCAAAAATGCATATTTAACATCCAACTGATGTACACTTTAAATCCCTTATATACTGAAAATGCAAGAAACATTCTAATTTCTTCTAATCTTGTCGCTAGTGCAAATGTTTCTTCAAAATCAATGCCTTCAACTTGTGCATTCCCTTTACACACCAACCTTGATTTATTCCTTACAACCACTCCATATTTAATGAGCTTGTTTATAAACACCCATTTTGTGCCAATTACATTCTTATTTGGGGCTTTAGGAACTAATTCTCAAGTCTTGTTTTTCTCAATGTAATTTAACTCTTCATCCATGGATTTTATTTAACATCCATCCTTGCTGACCATATAAATGATTTTTGGTTCAATCTAATACAGGAGAGAAAATTTTACTTGTTCTTTATTCTTTGCAAGCCTTCGCCTAGTCTGAACACCTTAATTTTTGTCCCTAATTATCTGATATGTTGGATGATATTTTTGTACACACTTTGTAGGTTCCTTCAATACTTCTTCTTTAGATTCTTTTTCACTATTAGAAACATTATCTTCAAAGTATGAATCATCTTTAGTTTCTTGTCTATCTAATTTGATATGCTTTATACTCTCATCAATATTGACATGTATGCTTTCTACCATCTTATTCATCCTTTTCTTATAGTATTTGTAGGCTTTACATTGGGTGGAATATCCTAGAAATATTCCTTCATCACTCCTTGATTAAAACTTCCCATGTTTTCATCTTCCTTTTTGATATAACACTTTCTACAAAATATCTTAAGATATTTATAGATGATGGTCTAGCTTACATATTTATATAGGGTGTATTGTCACTATGTGCTCTTATTTGAACTTTGTTCAAAATATAAATTGTAGTATGAACTTCCTCCCTCCAAAACATTTTATGCTAACTTGGCCTCATTTAACATTGTTTTGGCCATGTCACCTTCTGTTTTACTCTATTCTTTGTTTTGCTAAAGAGTACTTTAGTACAATTTTAATTTCCTAATAGCTGCCCCTACAGTATTCAACATAAAATCTTCTCATTTGATGTAAATCTCTCCTTCCAATCTCATCCATCCTAAGTATTTTACATATAATCCTTCTTTAGGATGCGTCTTACTAGACCCCTTGATCTTACTTCTCTCAAAATTTACATTCCCTAATCCTATCCTTCCCTCTCAATATTTCCCTATCAATCTAATTTCACACAAATTCGCCTCCTTGACTTGTCTTTATTTGAGAATCAAATGTGACACACTTGTGGTCATTCATTACTTCACTTTAATTTTGTCTTTTAGTCCCTCATTATCAAGAAATTTTGTGTGATTTTTTCCATCTCTATCAATTTCCTTTTCCACATACTCTTGTTGTTGTATTGTGTTGCTTTCTGGATCTTATTCATCATTTTTTATTTATTTGTAGGCTTTTATTGGGTGGAATATAGTTGAAATAACCACTATCTATTGCCCCTAAATTTTTCTGTTTAGCATGTAATGTTGTTTGGGAAATCATAGATAGAGTAGAACTCTATTCTCTCCTTCCATGCCTCCTTAGATTTCTTCTCAACCTTTTCCTACTCTTTCTCAATAACCTTAGTTTCCTTTTTCAAGTTGTGAGATATGAATTCATTCTTCTTAGACTAAACATTTGGTCTTATAATTTTTTTTCCACAATTTCTAGCTACATGACCAAAATTGTTGCAATTGTAACATATTATATTCGTATCCATCAAAGGATCAAAAGTTTTTTTTCTTACAAACTTTGTACTCCTTTTAGGGGATATTCTACACTCTCTATCCCTATGGCCAAATTGATTATAGATATAACAATAACCATAGAAGTATGATGAATACATGGTCATCACATTTGCTTGGGTTGAATGAGATGGTCTTATTTGTCTTTTCCTCCTAGGATCATGCACTTTTGTAAATCCATCAACATTCGTTCTTGTTATGTTCCTTTTTTCAGTAGCTGGCCCCTTTTCTTCCTTAGTTTTCTCAACTTCTATAGGTTTCTCTTTTAGTTCAATTTCTTTGCAATCACTTTTAGTGAGATATTTGGACTTTTCTATACCCTAAATCTTTCATATAATATTGTAGAAGTGTCTATAAATGTGCTCTTACCTTTCTCAAGCCTTAGACCAGATTTTTCTTTGCTAGAGGGCTTTTGTGTGCTTCATATCTCATCCAAAATCTCCATGCCACCTTTTAGCTTTAGTCCTTTTTCAACACGCTCTTTGGATTTCCCCAAATCATTTCTCAAGGAAACTATTTCAGCCTCAAGCCTCACATGTATCTACTCATTTTAGATTCTAATTTGGATTTCATCACTTATTCCATTCTTTTGGCTTCCTCTATTTGAAGTTTCAAACTTACTACCATCTGATTGGATTCCTCAAGATTTTTGGTTAGCTTGTAGGATTATTTTTGTGCAAGCTTCTTCTTGCACTTATTTTCCTTTTTTAATTTCTCAATTTCATCTTTGAGATCATCTATCTCATATAGGGAATAGATAGGTTCTCCTTCCATATTAACCTCTCCTTCTTCCTCAACTACTTCACTAGTATTTTCAACCTTTCCATCCTCCTATTCCTCATTTTCTTTTTCCAGAAAAGAAAATCATTTTCTATTACAGTAAACGCACAATCTTGCTCATCGTCTAAGATATTATAATAATCTTAAACATCACTATCCTCAAGATTGGATGTATAGACTTTTCTTCTTCCTCTAAAAATTCTTTCTCTTAGGGTAGTATGTTTTCTTTATTTTATCATCCTCTTCTTACTAAGATTTTCCTCTCTTGTTGTATGGACATTTAGTAGCAAAATTACCCACCTTTCCACATTCAAAGAATTTAAATGGAAACTTACCTTTGTACTTGCTTGATCATCTTCTAAGTCTCTTGAGGAATTTCACCTCTTTTGCATCAATCTCATTATGTCCATATGTGGTTTTTATAGCTTTGTCTTTCTTAGGTGCTTCATTCTTCATCTTGTTGATAGCTTTGAATGTGACTTCTTTCTTGGATTGTTCTCCATCCCTCATTCTCATCTCATATGCAACTAATCAAGAGTGAGTTTGTCTATTTCTCTTCCTTCTTCGATTGCAGAGATCTTGGGATCATTTTTTTTTCATTGACATTAGAAATTTTTGTACAACAATATTTTCTTTCACTTTCTCTTTGTACCCTCTAATAGAATTTACTATATCTTCAACTCTTAGAGGATAATATTGAATCTTCTTCTCTTCAATCATCTTTAGGCCTTCAAATCTAGCTCTCAACACTTCAAGCTTTGCCAATTTTACTTTTTAATCTCATTCATAGTTTTTTTTCAATTTATCCCAAATATCATGTGTAGTATTACAATACATAATCTTGCCATGCACAAATCTAGATAATCTGTGGATAATGGAATGCCTCTCCCTTTCATTATTCTCATAGTCCTTCCTAGTAGTATCAGTGGGAGGAGTACGAGGAGGAACATAGTTGATCTTGATAGACATCCAAACATCAATCCTAGAGATCCTAAATATGCTTCCATTTCATGGCACCAAAAAGAATAATTTTTTCCATTGAACAAAGGTACTTTGTTTGTGGATGAAACTTTCTGATGATCCATAGTGTTCACACTACCAAAATCTACCTAAGTAGATTAAGCTTCACCTAGGGAACCTAGGGTTCTGATACCAATTGTTGGAACACAATGATCTACTAAGAGGGGGGATGAATTAGTACATGAATTAAAATTTTAACCCTTAAAAAAAATTGTGTTGGTTAGAACTTAACATGCAAATACATGAACTTGAACACACACAAACATTGCAAAACACTAGATATACATAAAAAAAATAGTATGGGAAATCCACAATGAGAAGTGCGGCTAGAAGCTACTATCCTAATCCAGCTTCACAATAAAAAGTTACATTACAATGTTTAAGGGCACCAACCCTAAGGAGACTACAATCCCCTGTTTTAGGAGAACCTACTCCAAGGATGCACCAAATCCACACTTTGAGTACCTATCCAGATATCTGATGGAACCTACCAATCATATTTACAATAATGATAGTTACAAATTGTTTGATAGAACACAATTCAATATTGCAACTTAATTTCAAACTACTCAACACTTGATTTTGACACCTGTACCTTAAGTTACACTTTGTACCTTTTTTTTTTGCTCTTGTGGGTGAACTTGGATTAAGATTTACAATTCTTTTTTCTAGGTTCAACTCTTTCAACATGCTACTGCACACTCTCTTTTTATTTTAGTGCATTCTTTGCCCATCTCAAAAGAATTCCATATATACTACACAACCTTGTTACACTTTCTTTGTCTGCCTTCAAGAGCTAAGCAAGGAGATTGTTTTCCTTCATGCTTCTTTTTACTAAAACTTTCTTTGTCCATATCAAAAGATAGTTGTTGCTCAATAGGAACACTATTGAGAAGAATAACATAGCTAGTAGTAAAGACACATTCCCTAATCAATCTCAGAAACATCCCACTGAATCCAAATTTTACCAACATAGCAAAAAATAAATCCCATGAAACCCTATCATAGGTTTTTGAAATTTTCAAATTGAGAGCCATACTTGGGATTTTGGAATGCTCCATGGAATGGATGACTTCATGAGAGACAATGGTTGGGTCTAGAATCTATCTCCATGCAATAAACCCTTTCTAGCTTCTAGATATTAGTTTTTCTTACAGGGGTTTTATCCTATTGAGGGTGAGTGTAGGATGATGAGGGTCCAAAAAGTGGCAATATGACAAAAAAATGGCTAACGACTATTTTTTATCCAAAATTTATGAAATGAAAAGGGTTTATTGAGAAAATTTTCAGCTTTCTGCAAATATAAGATATGCCTTATTTGAAATTAAATATATAATTATTATTGATTTTCTACATGCATTCTAACTAAAGTCCTAATTGATAGGTTGATTGAAAAACATCTATAATTCTTAAACAATTTAACATTTTTTGAATCTGAAAGATGTACCACATTCTATGTTTCCCATATTATAGGATAAAAAAGGAAACAATGAATTTCATTAATTTTTGACCAAGTTATGGTGCTAAGACAAAGAAGTTTTAATATTTTTAAACAAATTTAATAAAAACAATCATAACTAATTATTTACTTGCAAAAAAATTGTGGCACATCTGGGCATGTGTCCTCTACTTATATTGAAAGTTTTAAATAATATATTTTTTTTACTTGTACTAAATTTGGTCAGACATACACCCACTTTTTATTTTTTCTTGAAAATTTAGTACTACTACATTGAAATTTCAAATTTTCACCAAATATATTTACTTTTTTTCCAAAAAAAGGACTAGTATCTTAGAAACTACATTCAATTTTCTACAATTTTTGTTCTTACATATTTTTCAAATTATGTTAATAATTTATTTAAATTTTTATGTCAAGTTTCCTAACTCTATTTTTTCTATTTTTTGTTGCCATTTAATAGCCTAGTTTGGACCCCCATGATCTTGCACTCACCCTTGACCATGATTTTAGAAAAAAATTTGTACATAGTATTACAAAGATTGATCAGGTGGTAGTCTGACATTGAAGTAGCATCATCCTTCTTGGGGACAAGAACAATATAAGTTGAATTCAATTGTTGAAGGAGTACACCATCCCTAAAGAAGTCTCTAGTAGCCAGGAGGAGGTCGTTAGGTATAATGTACCACAAATCTTTAAAAAAATCATCCAAGGGCATCTGAAAGCCTTCAAAACAATTGAGGCAGTGGATAGTGAAGTTGCAGAGTATCATATTATTGTATTTGATTTCTAGAAGCTGAGGATCTAAAATTAGTTGCTAGACTCTATTAACATTAATGTATTAAGGTTGTATATGTTGAGGATATTGAGAAAATTATGATAAAATAAGTTGTCAGTTGTCAAGAGATGTAGTGAAGTTTAGTTTAGCCATTAGCATGGCTAGCTCAACATGTGGATGATCATAAGTTGTGGATTAAATGATTTGTTGTCGAGTATATCTACTGTTTCCACATTAAGTTTCAGGGATCCACATGAAGATTTGATCAAGTTATGAATATTTTTGAACATCTAATAGTTGTTCAATTGTTCTAGTTGATGTTCCTGAAGGAAGATGATGTGATTACGGTAACTTGAGTTGTTGTGGACATTTTTGTGGTGATTCACGATGCTTGTGGATGTTTCTAGATCATTTTTTGTTGTTCCACATTGATATTTATGCTTACGATTGGTGATTTTCTTTTGTGAGTTCATGTTTTCCATGTTCTTGGCCGACTGGGTGTTGTAGCGTGTTGTGGATCTTTGAGGAATGAATTTTAAAGGTGTTTCAAGTTTGAGGATGTTGTTTTGGGTCGTTGCTTTGTTGTGGTTGACTTTGGTTGATTCACATTGTAACTTGTTTATTGTTTGAGGCTGACCTATTTGAGTTTGCACGTTACCTTACTAGCTATTGTAATTGGGACAACATGCTAAGGGTTAAATGATTTGCAGATGATATAAATATAAGAGAGGATTTATTACAGGAGACAAAAGGGGGATGGATCAATAAGGTGATCAATAGTGTGAAGTATGAAGCATGGGGATGAAGTATTCTGATCTGGAAGAATCACAAAGTAGAGCGAGTGTGTAGTAGGAAAGGGAGTCGATGGAAGACTATTATGAAGATTGTTATTATTTGAGTTATTTGTAATATCTAAGATGTGGCCTAGAATCTGTTAAGCCTAAGAGGAATATGTAATTTTTTTTGAGATTAGAATATAATGAAGAATGAAATTTGAAGGTTGGGTTTAACGCTATTAGGGTTTTCCTAGGATATATCTTGTGTCTTGTGTCTGGTGTTCATGAATTTCTTTTATCTTTCACTGGATTAGCTATTAATTCTCATTGCATATTTTTTGTGATCATGGAGTTAGTAATTAGGCTGCAAGGCTAGACTATCCTTTATTAGATCCTCCTACCCTTGACTACATAAGATGGTATCAGAGTTGGTTGCAAACCTTGAGTGGGTTGAGGTCCTTGTGGCATTCCTTGAGTGAACAGATCATTGGATTGAGGTAGGTTGTAAGCATGTTCAATAGATCATTGACATAGAGGCAATGGAAACCTTTTAGTTAGATTGCCGAGTAGAAGAAGCTGCACTAGAGCAAAGGAAGAGATGTCGCTGAGAAGGATGAACCCTAGAATAATAGAGTAGATGATGGAGGACTTTAGAAATAAGATGAGGAATGAGATCCAAAACATCTTGGGTGGTTTGAGGAGGAATCCTGAACCAGAAGAAGGTGAAGCATTGATCTTAAGGAGAAATTTTATATACCAGAGCGAAGTAAATGTGAATGAATGAATAGAAAAGGACAATGATCTTGAGGCAACTTGTGAAGAAGACTTGCTCAGAACTCCAACCAGTGAGGTAGTGCAAGGCTTAAAAGTAAACCGCTGAACCTTGGCCATGATAAGATGAAGAATGTAAGGAAACTTGTAGGGTGGCCTTGCTCAGACCACCGACTAGTGAGGCAATGCAAAGCTTGCAAGTAGATCATTGAACTAATTTAGAGAGACAACCTTGGATTTGACATAGTATAGACCAAAGTGAAGAGGTTAACTTTTCAAATAACCTCAAGAGTTTGATGCAGGGGCATCCAAAAGCCTTCAGAATAATTGAGGCAATAGACAGTGAAGTTGCAGAGTACTAGATTATTGTATTTGATTGCTAGAAGTTGAGGATCTAAAATTAGTTGCTAGACTCTATTAGCATTAATTTCTTAAGGTTGCATATGTCAAGGATATTAAGAAAATTGTGATAAAATAAGTTGTAGGTTGTCAAGAGATGTAATGAAGTTTAGTTTATCCAACAACGTGGCTAGCTCAGCACGAGGATGATTAGAAGTTGTGGATTGAAGGGTTTGTTGTCGAGTATATCTAGTGTTTCCACATTAATTTTCAGGGATCCGCATGAAGATTTGATTGAGTTATGAATATATGTGTTCTAACAGTTGTTCAGTTGTTCTAGTTGATGTTACTGAAGGAAGATGATGTGATTCTAGTAACTTGAGTTGTTGCAGATGTTTCTGTGGTGATTCTTGATGCTTGTGGATGTTTCTAGATCATGTGTTGTTGTTCCACATTAATCTTTCTGCTTGTGACTGGTGATTTTATTTTGTGAGTTCATGTTTTCCATGTTCTTGGCCAACTGGGTGTTGTAGTGTGATGTGGATGTACGAGGAATAAATTTTGAAGGTGTTTCAATTTTGAGGATGTTTTTTTGGGTCATTGCTTTGTTGTGGTCAACTTTGGTTGATTCACATTGTAAATTGTTTAGTGTTTTAGGATGACCTATTTGAGTATGCACATTAACTTACTAGCCATTGTAATTGGGCCGACATGTCAAGGGTTAAATGATTTGTGGATGATATAAATATAAGAGAGAGGATTTTTTATAGGAGATAGAAGGGGGATGGATCATTAAGGTGATTAATAGTGTGAAGTATGAAGCATGGGGATGAATTATTCTGATCCAGAAGAATCACAGAGTAGAGGGAGTGTGGAGCAGGAAAGGGAGTCAATGGAAGACTACTATGAAGATTGTTATTATTTGTAATCCCTGGGCTGCGGCATAGAATCTATTAAGCTCGAGAGGCATATGTAATGTGTTTTGAGATTATAGTATAATGAGGAATGAACTTTAAAGGCTGGGTTTTTCCCTGTTAGGGTTTTTCCAAGATATATCTTGTGTCTTGTGTCTAGTGTTCATGAATGTATTTTATCTTTCTGTGGATTAGCTATCAATATATGTTGCATATCTGTTGTGATCGTGAAGTTAGTACTTAGGTTGCAGGGCTGGACTATCCTTTATTGGATCCTCCTACCCTTGACTACATAAAAAAATTTGGAGGAAAGTCATCTAGGGCTAGGGCTTTGAAGGTTCCAAAGGAGAAGATAACCGATTTAACCTCTTGCAAGGATACACTACTTTCCAAAGACTTGATGTTCTCAGGGGAAATCAACTTATGTATAACCTCCAATAGAGAGTCCAGATCGTTAAGTGAGGGTTTTTGAAGTTGTCCATCATTTTTAAAGAATGAGATGGATTCTGATTCCAAGTCTCCATCCTTAGTGAGGAGATCCCAATTATCCTTAACAAGAGAGAAGATCATGTTTCTTCTCCTATGTTTAAGAGTCGATTGGTGAAATAACTTTGTATTCCTATCACCCTCATTCAACCACTGCATCTTGGACTTATATTTCTAGAAGATATCCTCTTTCCTAGCAACTACAAACCATTCATTTCTTAATTCCTTTTCTCTAGCAGTAGTTTCCTCATCAATAGCCCCAACCTCCATCTTATCTTGGATAGTTTTAAGCTCTTGGAGGACATTTTTCTTTGTTGGAAGATATTTCCAAATGCAAATCTATTCCAACCTTGGACATTAAATCTTATTCTTTTAAGTTTTTCAGCTATTCGAAAGATAGGGGTACCTTGACATGGAATATTCTAACACCTCTTGATCAGGTCTTTGAAGTATGGGTGCAAATTCCACATTATTTTGTATCTAAAGGAGAAGGGACCAGACTTCCATTTTTCATCCCAATTTAAAATGAAGAAACTATGGTCTGATGTAGACCTTGGGAAAGCAGATAGCTAAATTTTTCCCAAGATATCCCAATCTTCAGAGATCAAAACTTTGTCCAGTTTCACCTGGATAATTTTTTGACCATTATGTCTATTCAACCAAGTGATTTTGGAACATAAAAGCTCCACATCAAGAAGGCCCTGATTGGAAATGAAACTGGAAAAATAAAACATATCATCATAGAAGTCCTCTAAACCTCTAACCTTTTTCAAAAGGGTAGAGAGGAGTATTAAAGTCTCCAACAAGTATCCACTTTTAATTCAAAATTTTAGACAAGATAACATACAATGAATCCCACAACTGATTCCTAGCACCCCTAGAGTTAGGAGCATAAATATTGATAAGGTGCCACACCAGCTCCCAATTTAACTATCTTTGAAAGCAACTTCTAAATAGTTTTGGTTACTAAATCCTTCCTTACTAGTCAATCTATCTAGATTCTAGAGGGTATCAATTCCTCCCTAAGCACCTTCAACATCACAAATGCAGTAATGAGCTTTAGGCCAAATAGACTTCACCATTTTATCAAAAATATATTTTTCCATCTTGGTATCTTATATTAAGAGAACATCAATGTTTAGGTTAACAATAGAAATCTTGAGAATATGTTGTTTAAGAGGACTATTAAGTCCCCTTATATTCCATGATAGAATCTTCATGACAAAAATTAAAAGGAACTTGCAAAACCTTACCCTGGCCCAAGGGGAGGAGATTCCCTAATTACTTCTTTGCTTTGAATCCATTTGAGATCCCCTCTAGGTTCCTCTACTTTCTTGAGGAAATATCTCTTCTTGCTTCTCTGAGTCTAATCTCCTTATTATTCACTCTTCCCACTTTTGAATCATTCCCCACATCCATTTTCTTCTTCTTCTCAGATTTAACATTCAATCGAGTCTAGGGGTCTTAATTGGCCTCATTTGTAGGAGATGATGAAGGAGCCAACTAGGTAATACCCAAGATAGTCAGCGACTCTTGCATCTTAACCTATAATGAATCTTGAGGGGCCAAGTCCTCCTTGTTGAAAGAAACACAAAGGTCTAAGACTTTAATTGAAGCTTTGGAATTCATAGGAGAGAGAGGGCTCTCACCCATGGTAGGTTCATCTTCAAAGATGATTTAATCCACTCGAGAGGTGTGAGTATCACCATCCAATGAGACCTACTTTTCTGCCTTTGTTTTTGCTTCCTTCTTAGGAGTCCCATTCAGAGCCTCACTTCCCCCACTTGACTTTGAGGGTTAAACATGAGGAGAGAAAATAACAGTTTCCTTTTCTTGGTGGGGGGTAACTTCTTACAAGTGTTACTGAGATTACCAAACTTCCAACAAATCTAAAAATATAAGGTTATTGCATTCTCATATTCCTGAACTTGGGTCTAGGACTCAAACTTAGACTTCAATATGATTGAAGTGGGAAGAACATTGTTAATATAAATGTTAACACAACTCATGGAAAATACAAGCCTAGATCTCTACGAAGTGACTTTGTCCACATCCAGTAGACTTCTGAAGGTGTTAGCAATCCCCTAAGACACCTTATATTATTCCATAACTCAAGGGGTAATCCTGGAAGTCTAACCCAAGTAGGAGCAATAGAGCCTAGGCCCACCAAAGGGTCCAAGTCTGATTTCCATTTACACAACACCAAAAAATTCTTAAAATTCTTGTCAAATACCCAAGGACCTCCCATAAGAATAGAGATGAGATCTTCTCAGTTGTCAAAGCTAGACACAAAAAGACCATTTGACATAGTGCTCACACTAGCCTTACCTTTAAGAGTCTAGACCGCATTCATCCACCTATGTAACTGGTCAATAGTGGTCTTGAAGGATAAAACCTCCCAACCCACAACATTAAAATCCTAGCAATAGATTCATCCATTATTTTATCTAGGACAAACACTTCTAGACCCTCCACCACACAACACTCATTTGTTTCAAAGGAGGAATAAAAATTCCTTTTAGAAGTGGAGGAATTTCCCACTAGTTTTTCTACATATGACTTTTGATTCCTTCTTAGCACTGAGGAACCAAATTAATGATGGATACTGATAGTATGGTCATCATCCTAAGACTTAACACCCACCACAAAATATTTTGACCCCAAGGAGTGAGCAGCTAGAGTCGAGGTACTAGTATTGTCACCAATCATAGAGGACACAATCCTAGAAGGCGATAGTAGCTAGGTCCCCCCACCCAACTTCGCCATGGCTGAAACAACAACATAACATGTGCACAACAACAACTCCTTAAAATTTCATTGTAACTTTTTTAGTCACATTGTTCACCATATTTTTTTCTCCTTATCTATCATAACCATTTTATTTATCCACTAAATCTTATCCTATTGGGTGAATTACTTAGACATCCCTTATTTCTCCATCACCATTATCTTAATATAGTCAATTGGGGACATGGGATATCTTTTTCCCTTGTGGTATTTTATCTCTTAATATATTGGACATTAATTTTATGTCCTTCTCATCCTCGTTCATCACCTTTCATCTTTCCATCTAATAAAATTATTATAATTTATTTACTTTTTCCCCTAAAATATAATATACAAATTAATTTTGTCTTCTTATTATAAATATTTTGTGAATCACTTTAAGCGGGGGTATATCCTTTATCACTAATTTGTATTCCTTAATTTTATCTTGATCATTATCATGGCAATCAAACTTACATTATTATCTTAGGACTTGATTGACTTTTTCTCAATTCAATTTTTCAACACATAATTTTGTATGATATTATTACCTTTTACCACATTTTACCTTCCCCGTTTGAGGTGAATTTGTCATAGTTGTTTTTTTTCTTTTTGTTGATTACCATTATTAGAAGATTTAACTACAAGCTAATCTTTTCCATATGTATAGATGACTACCTTAAAACCCTTATTTCCATTGCCTTTATGTAATTTATAGTTATTTTTTCTAGGTAAACCACTATGTAGCTTATATCTTCCATATCAATATTTAAAATTTCCAACTATCTCGATGTGTTTCTCCTATAACAATGATGTCTCCCACCTATTCTCCATTTCCTTAGTTCCTTAGTATAGTGAATCTTCATATATCTCTCTTGAAAAATAAATAATTAAATTTTCTTGTACAACTTGAAAAGTGGAAAATTGTTGGTTTCTAGGTTTTAGGACCTAAAATGACAATATTCATTCTCTCATTCAAGACCAAACTCTAGAGATCTCAATGCAAAGGAGAAAGAGATCTTGCAATTGGGTTTTCTTAGAGGCTGAATGTAAATGAATGAGGGGTTCACCACCAAGTTAAGACTTGGAAAGACAAATGTAATGTAAGATGCAAGGCTAAACCCTAATTCAATGCAAAGCTTCATAGAATAACCTAAAATTGAAAATGAAACAAAACAAAAAGCTATAGGAGGGAATGTGTGCACCAGGGAATCTGAAGCATACTTGAATGAGCTTTGAATCACTGAAAATCCTAAATTTTTGGCTTACTAGGACACATTCACCAACCTGGACGAATCAGTCCCAAATGAGGGTTTCTACACAGGAACAAGTTTCTAGAAAAAGGGTATCTAAATCTGCAAAAATCCTTTCAAAACGCCTATAGTGAGACTCATTCACCACTTCTGAGAAATTAGTCTTGTTCCACTTTTTCAAGAATTTAAAGTTCGGATCTATGCTCCAATCTCTACCCTTCCCTTCGAAACTAATTTTTGGATCCGAATCTAAGAAAATACCTACAAAATATAATATATACTTGATTTGCTTATGGGGGGTTTGCCTCGGTTAAACCCCTAGTTTGGTAATTAAACCTTGATGGAAATAATGAAGCTTGAATGTAAATGTGAACATAAACCCTAGCCTCAAGTGTGTCTAAGGTTAGGAAATCTAAAATTCAATGCAACCCTATGCTAAAGTGGAAGAATGAGATGCATGAAGTATGAAGATGGATGACTCACTTTGAGAGATCTCTAATAACCCAAATGAGCCTCACTAATGTTTATACCTTGCATAGGTTGAATGTAGAGTTATAATGGAGGATGGAATCACTTAGGAAACAAGTTGTTAGGCTTGGCTTGATGGCTAGTTGCATCTCCCCAACCTAGAATCCATCATGATTCACCATAGACAACCATGATCAACCCATGACAATGCTAGATATTGGATGAAAGTGAGCTTGAAGACCTACAAAAACACTTTAATGCTGCTCTAAGACATCAAATTTGCTTGCTTTTGAAATTTGAATGCTCTTGTGGAAGAATTCTTGAAGATTCTTGAATGCTTGTCTCTTGAAATTTCTCTTGAACATGCTTCCTTAGATGAAAAAATAACCTAGGATCTTGATTATATAGGCATTAATACCTAATTTAGTGTTATTCAGATCTCAAAGGCCGACATCAACCAAAAAATTGACTTAAAAAGGTGATTTTCCCTCTCAAACCCAAAAAAATCCTTGAATGGGACTCATTCGACGAAGGTGACGAATGGGTCCCACCTAGGGGGACTCATTCCCTCAAGGTGGTGAATGAGTCCCACCCTAGGTTTTCGAGGTGGTTTTTTGGAATATTTGATGTTTTAGATTATTTTGTCAAGTTTTTAGCTAAAATAAGCCTCAAGATCTAAAATAATGCATCTTAGGGGCCTATTAATGATGATTTAAAGGGTAATTAATGGAAGGGTGCCAAAATAGGTCCAAATTAAGTGTGAAATTGTACCACTTTCAAGATCGTGTAATTTTGTACACCACTAATTTTGATAGATTCTACATGAATTTCATGATGAAAGATACATTTTTATAGTTAGTAATTAGATTTTAAACATTTTAATTAAATGTTATACTTGTTGATATGCTTAATTTATGGCTAGTTTTCCTTCATTAATTTATTTTTTTATTATTTCAACTACCCATGTTTTACAAACATTCCTAAGAATTCATAAATATTTTATACCTTTCATGCACTTTGAATAAAACTTTAGTATGTGGAAATACAAATATGATACGTAGACATTTGTATGTGTGAATGTATGAATGTTCACCATATTTATTATGATTCTATTCTTAAATTATGATTGCTAATGATGTGTATGACTTAGGTATGAAACTAACTTCTTGCAGCTAGAAGAATTGTAACCCATAGCATAAGGACCATAGATAGTGGTAGGGGAGAAGTGAAAAAGGTTGAAGTGTGATAGTTTCATAGAAGATTGAAGGTGATCATTGAATGGTCAATTGTGAGTCACCATAAGCACATTCTTATCCACCGAATAATATTACTAGAAGAAGAAGTTTGTTTTGAGTAGGAGTAACCAATGACATGACGTTATCCATGAGACACTTCTCTGTCATGGCAGTTAATTGTTGGGGAAGAGTTCCAAATTAGTTTCTCTTCTACTTTTCAATTATGGTCTTTTGTTAAAAGGCTATGTCCTCTCCCTATCTTTGAGGAAGAGTGGACAAATAAATTATGGTTCTATTTTTAGTTCTAAAAGGAATAAGACTCCTCACATATAATCTATATAGTGGGATCTATTGTGGGGAGTGAATTTATTTAGCTATCTAGTTATTTTTTTACTAAATTACCAGTTAATAGTTGATCACTATTAGTTTTTATATTATGAGTTGAATAATAGATATGTATTGTTGAATTGAGAAATATCTAGTAGATTCTTATCAGTGTTCAATGTTTTCATGCAATAAAGGAGCAATTTAAATATCATGATTTGTTGATTAATTAGTAAGTGTTGACATCTATTGTGCAAGCAACAACTTAAGAAAGGGCCACCTGAGGTACTACTATCCACTATATTTCATGTTATTAGATTAGTTCATGCATTATTGAGTTTATTGAAGATAATTTATAGTTTCATGCATTTCAAATTCATGAATAGGACCATATAATTAAAGTGGATTCTATACTTTAATGTGTGTTTCATACTCTGAAAGTGATTAGTTATAGTTCATTCTTAGAAGTTACTAATCATAGAATTAAGTGATAAAATTGTACCCATAGCATAAGTAGTAGCTTAAGTTTATTCCCCTATTTCACAATTTAAACACATTCATTTCCATTTCCAGGTTTTACAATTTTATGTACATGTACATAATGACCTATACTTGTCGATATATGGCATGTTAGAATCTAAAAGTGCATATATAGTGCTAGCACTGGAAAAATATTACAAAGCCTGGTTGATAATTAAGTGAAAACTCTCAAGGAAGATGAACTATTTAGTTAGGAACCCATCCTCTAATTGTGTGTCTACCTATAGTACCAACTTAATCAAGCATTAAGGATGCCTATACTTGTTCAAGCAAACTATTTTTATGTTTATATATATGTTTTGTATTTAGTTCAAGATTTCATTAACATATAGTGAGCAATCTCTATAGATATCATAGATGAATATATATATGTACACACACACACACAAAACATAGTGTTATATATATATATATATATATATATATATATATATATATATAATTTTTGGAATGGAGATCCAAACAAAATTATATATTTCACTATCTCTCCAATAACAGTATTAATATTTTTTAATATATAGAGTTTTATAATATTCTTAATTTTATAGACTTCTTTCATTTATATTATCTTTAACCTACTAATGTTGAGATAGAATGGGTATGTGCAAGATCATCATGGAAAAAACAGGCCCTTAAGTGGCAAAAAATTCAGAAAAATAGAGTTAGGAAACTTGGCATAAAAAACTGAATAAGTTATCTATATTATTTCAAAAATATGTAAGAATAGAATCTCTAGAAAATTGAATGTAGTTTCTAAACTACTAGGTTTTTTTAAAAAAGAAAAAAAAAAATTTGGTTAAAATTTGAAATTTCAATACAGTGGTACTTAAATTTTAAGGAAAAAATAAGAAGTAGGAGTCTGTTTGACCACCCTAAACAAAATAAAATCATAATATTTTTTTATAAGATTTTAGATATAAGTAGAGGACTCATGCCCCGATGTGATGCATATTTTTTTGTAATTCTTTTCCAAGTAAATAAATAATTATGATTTTTTTATTACAACTTTTTAAAAAATATAAAAAATCGTATGTCTGACCACCTTAACTTGGTCAAAACTTCATGAAATTCATTTTTTTTATCCTATATTATGCGAAGCATAGAATGTGACGCATGTTTTGGATTCAAAAACTGTGATACCATTTGAAAGTTATAGATGTTTTTCAATCAACCTATCAATCAGGACTTTAGTCTTAATTTGACTAGAAAATGAATAATAATTACTTATTAAATTCAAAGTAAAGCATAATTTATATCAGTGGAAAGTTGTGAATCTCCTTTAAAAACCCTTTTCATTTCATCAATTTTGGGTAAAAAAATAGTCTTCAGCCACATACCCATCATATTGCCACTTTTTGGCCCATCATGATCCTGTACATACCCGAATATAATAATATAAATTGCAGGCTCTACAGTTACATTATTATGATTATTTTCCTATTTTAGTCCTTTTATAATTTTGTGTGTTTTTTTACCTCATTTTGAGCCATATCCCCTTTTATAAACTATCCCTATCCTTTATTGTGACCTCTTCCACCATTTACCCTTATCATCTATTTATTTCCCTAAAGCATAATGCACCAATACTATAGCTAACTGTGACACTAAGGATATATTACCATTCATGTAAGGAGGAAAACTTTATGTTAGCACAAAGGATAGGGAATGGGTTAAATTTAAATCATGAATACAACTTCCTTTACTCCCTCCTCACATTTGGAAAAAATAAATGTTGCAAATGAAAATAATAAAACTAGTAGATGTGTTTTAAATACATCAACCTAAAAGACAACAAGATATCAATATTGAGGTGTCTATAAATATAAGCATACTTAATTAATGTATCTATAATAGTTAATTACCTTCCTCCTCTCCATGTTCTCTTACCCTCATATGTTTTAGGAGTTTTCCTCTTTATACCTTTTCATCAAACCATTAAACTAAATTCTATTCACTAACCCATACTCAATTCTCTTCATAATCTCCATGAATCTAAAATTACTTAAGTTTTCATGACTCATAAATATATGAACAAATAATTTATCTATTCACTATACTTAAGTGTACTTAGGTTGACGAGGTTAGACAACATCTTGTCTAACTGAATGTGCAACCTTTAAGCATTTAGAGATTACCAAGTTATTTGGTAAACCTCATGTGGTACCTTCTTGAGGTTAGAAGACTTTACATCTCACCTGAAAGGTCACTCAACACTTGGCATCAAGGTTGATGAATTGGTTGAAAATGGGTTGTTAGTTTGTGCATTCCTATTGATACTAAGGTTAACACCTATAGGAAAATTGTCTACTCATTTGTGCCACTTCATGGGTTCTTGATAATCCATATCAGAGGTGGATTTCCTCTCCCTTTCCTATATATGCAAGGCTTTGTACTCATTGTAATTCAGTTCAACTAAATTTAATAGATCATATTGTTCACTTGTGATTGATTCTTATCTCCATGACCTAATTCTAATATGGTATTAGAGCTTAGGGGGATATGGTTAGGCATTTCTAAGAGAATTTTGAAGTGTCATTTGGAGTTGACCTACACATCTAGCCACAACAAGAAGAGAGTGATTGACCCCCACTTATCTCTTTTCTTCCATCTCAAATATGATTGGAGATGCAATATATCTACTTGTAGAGGCATTTTTCACAAATATATGTGCTATTTTTTGTGCTTCTTCGTGCAACCCTAACATGGATTTGCATCAAGAGATAGTGGTTTTAGAGGCATAGATTTCACATGAATCTTGTTTGGTAGGAATCTTTGGGTGATTAGAACTAAAGGAGTGGGAATTTTGTCACCTATTCCCACATCACCTTTGACATTATTTTAATAATCCAACATGCAGCTATATAGAATTTTGATGTTGCATGGTAGTTGCAACAACATAACATTATATTTTATGCTACAATATTTGGATTAAATTATAATTTCATATGAAATTTACTTGAATGTTCATGCAACGACCACTTCACTCTACACATCAACCACTTCGTAGTTGAGGGTGGAAAAGAAAGGAATGTTGGAAGAATGAAGAAGAATGAAGAAGAATGATCATCTCTATAGTTTTTTGTTGTCATTGATATCACCATGTTGTCTTTACAAGTCTAAGTTAGTGTTGATCCGGTATTTTGGTCTGATATCTAAACCGGTTTTCAAGGTGCATTGTTTGGTATTCATGTCCACAATCCTCCGTAGTTGGTAGTTGTTGCTTGCAATTTTGGGAAACTGTTTATGGTTGTTGAAGGCATGTATGTTCATAATTTCTTGTGCTCCAGTGCTCGTACGACATGTTGGCTTTATTTTGTTAATTTCTTTTTGCAATGAAGTCTATTTCTAGCCAACTTCTTGGATTAGTTGTGACATAGTGAATTAATTTTGTTTTGCAGATATATGTGTGACCTATCTCAAGTCTATGTCGACATGATGTAGCATATTATGCATTTGAATTACTATTTGGGAATATTTTGGTGAATAATTGAACCTACAAGATTGGTATTTTTTGGTAAGCAAAGAGATACATCTAATTAGGCCAGCCTAATTGATGCTTTTGGGTAGATTGAGTACATATATATGTGTTGAACAAGTTTTGGTGTGTGGTGTGTGACAGTGTATGTGTGATCAATGAAGTAGTAGTGAATGTGAAAGTGAAGAAGAGCAAAAATGATGAAGTGTGTCAAGTTAGTTTATTGAGCATCACTAGAGCTACATTAACACTTGTTAGGTTCATTTTACTCAGTTCAGTTTGGTTGAAAAGCCCAAATTTTTTTTGTAAATATTTTGTATGCAATGAGCCTCCCTTGTAAGTAGTGAGCTTTTGTATATAGACAGTTAGTCCTATTCAGGGCAGTGAGCACTTAGCAATGAGCCTTATATATTCAGTTTTGGAACTACTTTATATTGTGAGTTAATCCTCACCGTGTTTTTTCCCTCCTTGGGTTTTCCATGTAGAATCTGGTGTTCAGTGTGTTAATTTACATTCTGATTTTTGTATCTCATGTTCATGCTTAATAACAAAATAGTGTGGTTGTGGAATTAATAATTGTTGGAAGTTTGAATTTGAATTTGTGTGACAACTGATTCACCTGCCCTCTCAGTTTTCCTGCACCTATTAACAATTGGTATCAAAGATCTAGTTCCTTGGTTTAGAGATTAATCACTTGAGGAGGATCTTGAAGGTTGATCAGATGGATGATAAAGGAGAGCTTCAAACTGCTCTTGAAAATATTGACAAAGTGGAAAGAGAAAACAAAGATTTGAAAGAGAATCTTGATGAGGAAAATGAGTGTGTCCGGAAGTTGAAAGAATAATTGAAGAAATTCAAGGAAAGACAAAGGAGTAACTGAGCTGCTGAAACAAGAGATAATTGGAATAAAAGTGACTATAGAAGAAAATAAGATAATTCAAGAATGTCTGAATACAATGATACCGAATAAGAATGATGAATTCTCTAAATTGGAACAAAAGATAGTAAACTTTAGAGCAAAAATAGAAAAGGAAAAACTTTGTGAAAAAAATTTCAAACCCAACGCTGGTAGGCTTGATGAATTAATTTCAGGACATAAATCAAGTTAAGACAAAGCCGACTTGGGAAATGATGTAGGTGAAAGTTCTAAGGACAATCAAATGACTCAAGAAAAAGGGAAGCATAAATCAAATTTTGCAAGGAGACCACTTGTGAGATAGTCTAATGCACATAGGTATCCCTCCTTCAATGGTATTTGTTTTTCCTATAATAAGTATGGTCACAAAGCAACATAATGTAGGAGTAGGATTAATCAGTTTACTAGTTCCTTCTCTAGACAATGTTTTCCATGCAAGAAGGTTTGACATAAAGCTACTGAATGTAGATCTCAGGTGAGAATAATTAGTTTAGTGATGATGAATAGGTTTAATGGAGGTAGAATGAGTCAACCCTTTAATGGCTACTACTATACCTATAACAAATTTGGACATAAAGAAAATCAATGTAGATTGAGAAGTAATGGAGGTCAGATTAATTAGAAAAGTGTTGTATGCTATAACTGTAACATACCTAGACTATCTCAAAGGTTTGCAAAAGTAAGAAGGGAAAGCAATATTCTTTGATAGAGAAGAATGATCTGGTAAAGAAGATAGACAAATAAGAGATGAAGCAAGAGATGAACAAGATATGGAAAAATAAGAAACAAGAAGAATCTAAAACTACTGATGTGTCTGTGCCGTCATCTGGTACAAACTATTTATTCAAAAATTAGACCTAGCATGGTCTTAGGGGGAGCATTAACAGAAAAATTATAAAAATCCCCTAGATGAATGGTGTGTTAGAGGCTGGCACGAGGATAGAATGTGAAGAATGAAGAATCATAGTTTTTGGAAAAGGAACAAAAAAAAAAATGTTGGCATAATGATTTGTGGGTCAAATTAGGGTTTTTTGTGTTTGGAAGAGTGTTTTTAGTAGCTTTTTGATGTTTAGCACATTTAATGTGTTCTAGGGAAAATCAATGATGTATAAGGTGAAATGTGTAAGTATTTTCGATTAGTTGAGAATTTTGAAGAGCTTGAAAGGTGCCTTGGAGTGATCTCAAAGAAAATTGAAACAGGTTGAAGTGTCTCTGAAGGGAATTTAAAGAATTTTCCACAAGTAATTTGGAATCATTTCTCAGTTTGAAAAAGGGAAGAAGGAAACCGAAGAAGTTTTGATTAATCATTAATGAAATTAAGAAAGTTGAGCATGACAATGGATAGAGAATCGAGTGGCAAGATTCCACTAAAGCTAAAAGGAGTTGAATTGGAAGAATTTGATCATAGGAAGATGAAAGGAATGTAACTAGGGCTGAATGAAAATGAATTATAGAGCATAAAAACCATAGGTATGGACTTATGTGGAGAATTTCCTTAGTTTGTTGATAAAAAGTTTATTTTGTTCTTATTGAATTCTTTCAAGAACAACAACATTGTATTGGATAAACCCTACCTAATTACGAAGGAAGCGATCAAAGCTATTACTGGATTCTGTAGTATTAGGGATCTTCTTGGAAAGAAAACCATGAAATATAAAGATGTGGAGGAAATTATTGGCATTAACAGAGACCCTCAAGCTCTATTAATAAACACTTTTGTAGATTTGGTCGTAAGGTATGTTGCGTATAATGTTTCTTACAAAATCTATTTTATAAATCATGAAGGTTCAACATCGGCTATCATTGTATACATTGCGCATATGATGGTTAAGGAAAACATGCAGTTTGATTTGTTTAGTGTATTACTTGAAAATCTATCTGAAAATTCCTGAATGTTTGTGGTTGAGAGTTATCCCTTTTAGTTTGGATCTCTTCTTACAATGTACTTGGTCTTTTACTTTCTGAGCTCCCTATTGGGAAAATAAAATGTTATGTGGGAATCTAGTATTCCTATTGGGAAACAGCTCTACAGATACTTGGAAGTGTTGGAAAATAATGCAAGTGTGTGCAAATCATATTTCAAATCCTTAAGAACAAATATATTCTTCGGTACATGTCAACACCAAGTTAGTTTGAAGTGGGTTCTTCCTCTGGTAAAAGAAAATTGGAAGTTGTCGTTAGGGATTTCCCTCTAGAATCAAAGAAATGAAAAGCTATAATTGAAGACATCACTATCTTTTCAGAAGAAAAGGAAAAATAATATCTTCCTAGATTCAAATTCTCTGATCTAGACGACATCCAATCTATCTTGGTTAAAGGAAAGATGAATAAGATTGGTGAGATATGGAACATAGCTTCTCTAGTTGATAGACTCAAAATTGATGACACTCTAGTAGAGTATCTACTTTTAAAAGGTATTGATGTATAAAATGTTTCTGATTCCTTGCCAGAAAATTTAGCTAAGATTGTTGAAGAAAGAATGTTGCTTGAAGGTCCAAAAGCATGCAAGTTGGAAGCCTTGGTTGAAAAAGAGATGTAATAAAGCTAAGTTGAGATTATCTAAACTTATCTTGGAAATCAAGAAATGCATAAAAACAAATATCATATATTTACAAATATTGTCTTTGGTGGCCTGTTGTGGTAGAAAATTTCAAAAGTAGGATTGAAGCAATTGAATTGTAGGTAAACAACATCGAAAATAACTTTAATATCTTTGAAGATAAAGAAGAGGAAAAAAGGGAAACAAAGGCTAAGAATTGGAGAATTTCAAGTTGAGCTGATTGTTGTGTAGAGACAAAGAGATGATGTGGTAAATAATTTTTGGCTCCTTTAGGAAATTGCTGAGGTCTAGTTAGACCATCTTTCTAGAATACTTACTGGTGTAGAAGATTGTGAAAGACAATACTCGTATTGGTCATCTTATTTTACTCTATTGGCCCTATTGGAAAGTATTTGCACAAGAATGGATTCAGCTACATTCAACTAGAAGAAGTTACATCTAGTTATCAAAGAAAGATACAAGAAGGTGTTTGAGGTGAAGAGTGTAATTTTTACTTAATGTTGAATGTTCAATTTCTACTACTTTGTTTGTTTTGGCAAGAAGAAAAGAAATAGAAAAAGGAATTTGAATAAAATGAAGAAAAATTGAATTATTGTTGAATGTTTTGGAAGGTTGGAAGTTTTTGGAACAATTGGAATATTTTTGGAATTTTGATGTCACCATGTTTACATATTTTTTGTCACCCTTTCCCATTGATGTCAAAGGGGGAGAGATTTGGAAAGTTGGGAGAAATTGGAGGAAATTTTTCAAAAATTTTGGCATATGTCGCCATCAATGACAAAGGGGGAGATTGTTGGAAGAATGAAGAAGAATGATCATCTCTATAGTTTTGTGTTTTCATTGATGTCACCATGTTTTGTTTGCAAGTCTAAGTTAGTGCTTGATTTGGTATTTTGGTCCAGAATCTGAATCAGCTTTCAAGTTGCATCCTCTGGAATTCCAGTCTGCAATCCTCCACAATTGGTAGTTGTTGCTTACGGTTTGGTGAAAATGTTTGTGGTTTCTAAAGGCATGTATGTTCATAATTTCTTGTGCTTTGGTGCTTGTATGACATGTTGGATTTATTTTGTTAATTTCTTTTAGCATTGAAATGTATTTTTGGCCGACTTCTTGGATTAGTTGTGATATGGTGAATTAATTTTGTTATGTGGATATATGTGTGACCTATCTCAGGTCTACACCAATATGATGTAGCATATTATGCATTTGAATTGATATTTGGGAATATTTTGGTGAATACTTGAGGCTGACAGAATTGGTATCTTTTGGTAAGCAAAGAAATACATCTAATTAGGCTGACCTAATTGATTCTTATGGGTAGATCGAGTACATATTATGTGTTGAACAGGTTTTGGTGTGTGGTGTGCGAAAATGTATGTGTGATCAATGAAGCAGTAGTGAATGTGAAAGTGAAGAATAGAAAAAATAATGAAGTGTATCAAGTTAGTCTATTGAGCATCACTAGAATTGCATCACTTTACTTGAAAATCCCAATTTTGTTTTGTAAATCTTTTGTAGGTAGTGAGCATCCCTTGTAAGCATTGAGCTTTTGTATCTGGATAGTGAGTCCTATTCAGGGTAATTAGCCTTTGGCAGTGAGCCTTATATATTCAATTTTGGAACTATTTTATATTGTGAGTTAATCCTCACCGTGGTTTTTCCCTCCTGTGGTTTTCCACGTAAAATCTAATGTTCAGTTTGTTAATTTACTTTTTTTTGATATCTCATGTTCATGCTTAATAGTTCATAATAGTGTGGTTGTGGAATTAACAAGTGTTGAAAGTTTGAATTTGAATTTGTGTGACAATTGATTCACTCCCCCACTCAGTTGTCCTACACCTATTAAAAAAGAGGTTTTTTGTTATTGTTTTGGCCTACATCGAACTTGCACAACCTCCTCAATACTTGTGCATCCTACATTAAAGGAACCACTCCTCTTCCATTTGAGCCCCTCAAATTTTACTTTCTAATGGCATGCAAATTATCTTCAAGGCACCATATTACATCACATAATTAACTCAACAACCTACATCAATGTTCAGAAGGGGTGCCTACCTCCACACAACCTCCATTCTCCATATTGGGTTCATCCACCTATGATATTTTTTGCTCATTTATGAGAACTAAAAATAATTGTTGCATTTATATTGGTAATTAAAGAAAAAAATAGTACTTGATACAACTCTTTCTTATTTTTTGTGTGCCATATTTACGCCCTCTATGATGACCTAGTCAACATGCCCTCTAACTTAGGTGTCTACTCTAGAGGTGGCCACCCACTTGTCTTAGTCCAATTTTTCTATTTGGGCTTAGCATTCAAATTTAGTTTCAATTATAACATTTTAACGATATTTCTAGCCATTAAAATTAACTTAGGGGTTTGGATTCATTGCAAAGTGTTTTAATGGGGAGGTGAAATTTCTTTGGCATAATTAAAAATTTATAAAAGACGAGTAATTTTTTCTTTTGCAATGAGTTTGGTAGAAGTGGGCTTATTTTAATGGAGGTTTTCGTTTTATTTTTTTTGTCTTTTATTGAGGTTTGTAATACATAACTTAATCTATGTATTCTTAATCCGGCTCATGGCAATAAACCTGTAAGAGCTCATAGTAGAAAATATGCCTATAATTGCACTCACATAAAGTGCCACAAAAGTTAATGTGTGTTCCATATGGAGGGAATTTGTGATTTTGGTACTTACACTGACTTATGAAGTGTAATGGGGGGTTGTATAGAGCCTTGAATTTACATCATCATTGTGGATCCTCATGATTCTCACCCCATGGTGTGTGTTGCCTTAATTTATCATCACAAAAATGGATCCTAATGATTCTCTCCTCATTTTTGTGTGCTTTGATACACACCCTTTTTCATTTTCTTATACATCTCTGGATTCCTTGCACACTCTTGTGCCCAATTTCAATTTTTCTACTTATTATCTTAGCATTAAGTGAGGACTATGATAGCAAATGTGTTATGATAACACTTCTTTCAATGAAGTAGTGGAGCAATCTTCTTTTTTGGAGGTCTCATGAACCTTCTATCTTGATCTATCATACATGGGATTATTTTAGTGGATCATATTTTCTAAGATTATAGTACTCTAAATCATAATACTATATGTATTTCTCCAATTGCATAGGGTTTGATTGACTTTGTCTACATGGTTGAGTAGTGTTCATATGTTCACTCATGCAATATTTTGTATCTTGTATCTTAATCTAATTTTCTTAGAGATTCATTGATTCTAACATACTCCACTTCATCATCGATAGAGTTTACAACTTCTACATGGTGAATATGAGTCCTTCATCATCATGTTCCTATCATTAGGGGACATATTTGTAGAAGGTCTTAAATCATTCTCTTTTTCTTTTTTGGAGAGGATTTTTGTTCCCACTAGGTTTTATCCATTTTCTCCATTTGTGAGAGAATACATTATACATGGGTGCTTAATATGGCATCATAGTTGGAACCCATTTCTATCTATTTAAACTTTTGAGATCTCCCCAAGTATCACTTAAGGGGGGTATTAGAGTGAATAATTTATCTATTCAGTATACTAGAGTGTACTTAAGTCAATGAGGTTAGAAAACATCTTGTGTAATTGAATGTGCAACCTTTAAGCCTCTAGAGGTTACCGAGTTATTTGGTAAACCTAATGTGCTACCCTTTTAAGGTTGGATGACTTTCCATCTCACCTCAAATCTCACTCAACACTTGGCATTAAGGTTGATCACTTGGTCAAATAGGTTGTTGGTTTGCACTTTCCTAATGATCCTAAGGTTGAAACCTATAGGACACTTGTCTACTCATTTGTGGCAATTCATGTGGCACTCATCAATCTGCATCATAGGCGGATTGCCTCTTTCTTGCCTATATATGCAATGCTTTGTACTTATTTTAATTTTGGTTAACTAAATACAATATTTTTCACTTGTACTTGCTTCTTATCTCCAAGATCTCCTAATTCTAATAATAACCACTACCCATCAATTACCCCCTCTGAACATATAATTTCCTTAAAGTTTGGAGTTACTGGAACCTAAAAGATAATTCCCACATGATTCATACACCCAAAGTGGTAGTTATGTATTTTCACTCCCCAACCAAAAATAATTTTTATTTTTAATGCATTATGTGATGGTGGTCAATCCTACTACATTTTTTAGCCAACTAAATAACAAAAAATATAAATAAAACTTATTTAATTCTCATTTAAACTTATAAATTACATAATTTATACTTTCTTGCTCGAACAAATTTATTTCTCCTAAAATGTGAGAGTTATACAATGCTTCAAATATTGTAATAGTTTCATAGATATCATCCTCAATTGCATGTTAATTTCTTAAAGGTCCCTAGAAATTACTAGAACTAAGTCTTCTTTATTAGGTAACTAATATTATTATTTTTCATTCGGTGGGATAATTCTTCTAATTTTATTAAATTTTCATCTAACTTATGTCTACTGAATGATTTATCATTCCATTATCTTCTTCCTTTCCATCACATTTTGTTTCCCTAATTTTAATGGCTTATACTACCTCTTTTCCAACTCCTACCCAATCCTCCCTTTCTAAGCCATAATTTTTCCTAGTCACTATTTCCCTCCTAATTATATTTTCAATCCTATAAAAAAATTCTTAATCCATTATTTTTCATCCCTCATTTTAGTCCTCTCCACATCCATATCATTTCTACCTCATCTTTTCCCATTTGATCAACTTTGTTTTATTTGGCACTAGATATTTCTCCTCCAAAGTCAACTAAACCTAGCCTTAAATTTCCTTCACAATGTATTTACAAACTCTTTTTTTCTCTTTTTTAGTTTTTTCTACTTCTTGCATCAATCCTCTATCCACCAGTATCATTTACCTTGTTTACGCTTACCTTCTTACCCTTGTTTTCCCCATTTTATTTACTATTACTCATTAGATTTTTTGTTACATATACTTTAAGTGAGATTAAATACTTTGTGGAGATTTATTTATTATATTAATTTCTATCCTAGTTACTATTTTTATATTTCATGAAATCCTGAGAAGGGGAATAAGTTAAAATCCATTTTTAGGATTTTATTTATGGAGTTTTCTATAAGTTTTTTTATGTTTTGGGTTAAATAAAAAAATAAGAGAGAAGAATTAGATAAATTTTCAAGAGGAAAGGGATTTTATAATAATTTGAAGAAACTTTGTGCAAAATTTCAAAGTATTGTGTTGTAATGGACTAGTTCATTCAATAGGGGATTTATGCAATCTTATGCCATGCTAAACGGTGCTCAACTAGAACAAGGAAACTTATTTGTAAATTAATTCTAAGAATGTCCTTGTTCCTTTGGTTTTTGAGGCTAAATTTCTATGAAAAGTCTCTTATCATTTTGATTAGATTAAGACTAGAAGGGACAATACCCATTACAAAATAGCCATTAAGGAAAATGAGGGGCTCACGAGAAGTGAAATTCCTAGAAATATAAAGAAAAAAAATAAAACTTAAACTTAAATAGTTTTACCAGTAAACAAGAATAGACACAACACCAAAAAAGGCTAGCACAGGACCACATAACACCTACAGGTCTCTCAAAAACTTGAGACCATTGATTACTGTTGATGGTTTTTTTCTATACAGCAACAACTCAGACAAAATATGGAAATTTTATCTCCCTTGAAAGGTAAATCTCTATCAACAAGCCTCAAGAGATAACCCCAAGACCTGTCTAATGTCAGTTATTGACAATGCAAAAACAACTAAGTGATAAATGTGAAAATGTTGGTAATCACAAAGGGACCTTACAAATAAATGTTGTAACTTTCAAACTTATCAAATATTGCAATGTAATGATACTTGAATTCCTAAATCTAACTCAAGTTTCAAAGAAATAGCCAACTATAAAGGGTTCAAAGAGATTTTAAGACTAAACTAACATCTAAGAACAATAATGTAAATGATCAAACATTCAAAGTGGACCAATCCTTCAAAACTAATTCTTGCTTAACCCAAATGTAATATGCAATTTCACATAAATAGTACAATATTATGAGGTATTAAAAAAATTTAGATTATGAAGCATATACTCAAATCAACCCGATTTTGCAATTGAAATGAATAATACCCAAAATTGAACTTAGCACACAAATATTAGGCCTAGGCTAACTTTACACAACAACTTACAATCAACAAGCTGCTAAAATTATGGACCAAGGATTGCTCAAACACTTGAACTATCAAACCATAAACACCATTGCATCACTTCTAAATCTATATTCTAACATATAACTGATAATATTAAAGCAATCTCAAAGAAATGAAATAACAAGAACCATGCAAGATAAAAGAATACAATAAAGAGAACCAAAGAACAATGTCTTTACTTATATTGAATCACCCAATGTTTGCAAAAATTCTAGTATTCAGTGTAACAACACTTGCTCTTAGAAAATACTAACTCCTAACTCTTGTGCAAATATTACTTGACTTTTTCTCTATTTTCTAACCCTTACAAATGAGGAAAAATACCCAATTTATAGCCACTTTCAAACTAGGTCGGCCATTAAATAGGTCAGCCAGAAGCATCTTCAATAAAATAATATTCTTTGCATTTAATATGTGGGCTCATTTGAGGTCGGCCTCGACTCTGCAATGTAGATCACTCCAATGCATGTAGAGGTCAAAAGAAGAAACATGTAGAAAATCCTAGATAAATGGGAAGCAAAAATCTCAATGTCATCATTCATTAACTAGCCCCTTATCCTTATCTTGACCCAATTTATCTTGCACCCTAAGAAAAATCATCTCCAAGTCGGTCAGTGGTGGAGTAATCAATATTTTAAATCTTCTTTCAATTGATTTAATGTCCCTCCTTGATTACTTAATGAGCTTGTCCCACTCAACCTTGAGATCTTGAAACTTCTCCATAACAACAATATAGGTAGCCACATCATCCAAATGGTGGGTAGTGATTGGACCATCATCAATCGAAGCATAAAATTCATGCCACCATTTTCTTAATTGTTCCAAGCTCATATTTTTTGGTGAAAACTTCTTTCTTCTAGTCATGCCTTCAAAGAATAATATGCATATATTATAAATGTCATTCAGTGTATTCCCTACCTATTGACCTTGTTTATGAATTTTCTTCAGAACTCTGTTCCTGATCTGCAGGGCCTCATACCACTCCCAAGGTTCTGAAACCTTTGAGGAAGGAAAGACTCCATCACTTATTAATCTTTCCTCAGAATAATCCATGTTTTTTTGTTTTCTACAAGAGAAGATCCACATCCTCTTTATCTTGTGCCAATAAAGTCTGCAACCACTCAAATGATCAGTGTGCATCTCCAAAAGTTGACAAAATTTCCTTGTAACCACTCATGCATAGCCTGTGTAGAAGTTGTCATCTTTTCAAGCTCACTAATTGTCTCCATAGGTAATAAATTTCCTATAGATGAAGGAGAACCAACCCGTCCGATAGACAAGGCCCCATGAGATTTTGTAGATGTTTCTTTAACTCTACATTTTCTTTCTTCAATCTCTCCTTAGCCTGCACTTCTTTATCCAATCTTTTCAAAATTATAGCAGCAGGCCCCTTGAACTCATCTACTTCTTGTCTTCTAGAGGTTGGCCCTAGATTTATTGTTTGAATTCATGAGGGGTTACCTCACCCTTATTCTTGTCTACTGTAGGAGTGGCAATATGAACCACCCTATTGCTTGATTCATCCCTATCAATTCTAGAAATAGTTCTGGCCTTCTTCTTTACTTTACCTTTTCTAATGTTAGCCAATAAATCATCCCAACTTAGGGGAGTATCATCTATAACTACCTATTTTCTTTTCAATTCCTCATCGAGCCAACTACGGGTATAAATACCTAACTGTTGCTCACCTTGTTTATCCTTTCTGGTTGATCAATGGAGGAGTCAATATTTGAATCCTGCACTATAGGAACTTCTTCACCTTTACCTTCTTTTCCTTTATCATTCTCCTTATCCTTCCCTAGATTCTCATTCTCCTCCTTGTCATGGATCTTTGTCACCTCATGAGTTGGAGAGGGAGTTCTTTCATGCATCTCTTCTTTCTTAGAGGATTTCTCTTTTGTTTCCTTGACTAGTGAATCTTCATATGACACCAAAGAGGATTAAAAAATCCTATCAATCTCTACCTCTACATTGTGAAGACCCCCATCCTTGAATTCTTCTGTGTCTTCACCTTGATGGATATCTTCAATTGCTGGACTTGTTGGCTCTTTTTCTTCACTATGTACTTCCTGAATAGGAGGAGAGGAAGAAGTATCCTTTTGTTGTTGTGTAACAAAGGGAATCATGGGAGCACCTTCTTTTACCAAATATTCCTTAGGGGACGAAGTTCTTGATCTTCGAGTATAAACCTTTGTTTTCTCTCTAGAACTCTCAACATTAACCAGCTTTGGTCCTGTCTCATCCTTTCCCCTTGGAGGCTCATTTTTTTTCCTTGATGTTCTCATTACTCTTCTCCTCTTAGGCACAGGGGAATCACCCTTCTTTCATTTTTCTTCATGTTCCTCTTCTTGAGCAGATTTCTTTTCCTTGGAAGCAATATTTCTCTTCTTTTCCATGGGCTTTCTTTTCTTTTCTTCTCCAGTTTCTGTTTGACCACCTTTGATATTAATTTTAAAATGGGAGCCCACCTTTTCATTGCTTTTTGGGTCCTGCTCCTCCTTAGAAGTAGACTAAAACTCCAAGCTTCCCATCAGGTCATAAGTATACTATTTCCCTTCAGTATCTAACTCCCAAATCTTGCCCTTGATCCACAACTTGGTATATTTGATCACAAGGGCATTGATTTCTTCCAATTCTATTTTTTCTTTTTCCATCCAATCAATTTCACCTACGGGCTTATCTTTAACTGATTCATAGTCATGGAGTTGTATCACTTCTCCATCATCATCAATTTGATTTGGGATGGCTTTGATACTATATAATCCAATTAAATTGGTAGGAAATCTGAAAAACTTCCTCTTTACAACATCGAATTCATCTTTGCAATTGGACCAATAATCTTCAAGATCATCCTTATGTCTAAATTCTCTGTTGGCTTAATTTTGTGCCCCACCTATTCTATCAAATTTGGGCCTCTTAGTATGCAAAGATAAGCCGAAGGTTCCCATCTCTTCTTCATAAAAGTGTGCCATGGATAAGGAAGGACAAGCCTCATTAACTCCAATCATTAATGGGAACTCATTTCCAAAACCAATCATTAAATACCTCATTATAGCTCAAGAAATGGAAATATCTAACCTTTAATCATTTAAACCAATTATAAAATACTGAAATCATGTAATGTCAATTCATTCATTTCAATTATTTCCTTAGTTTCAAAAAGTTCAGAGATTTCCATCGAGGGCAGAAATTGGCAAAGTTAACATAACTTTCCTATTTATATGCATTCTTGGGCAAATGGTAGGGTGATGAAATTTCGAAGATTTCCACATGTGAAGGAATTCTGTGAGGCACCTAAAATATCTGCAAGTTTCAATTTTTTCATAGTATCGCCCAATTTGATCGAATGATAACAAATTTGGGGATTTGGGCTCAAACTATATTCATTTCAAATCATTCATTCATGGCTTAGACCTATAACTCATTCAAGCATAGTTTGATTGATATTAGCGAGGAATTCAAAATTGAAACCCTAGGGTTCTGCCATGGATAAATAGTCCAAGCTTCGACACACTCATTTATTCAATCAAATGAAAATCAATTCAAAACTCTCAAAAGTAAGTGACGATCAAATGCAAATGGGAAATCAACAAATCAAACTCATATCCAGATCATCAATTCATGAAACACAAGGAACCCTAGATCAATCGAACCAAATCACCATCATGCACAAAATTGTGTTCAAAGGTTGAGTCTGTCAAGGATTTAAATCATTAACTCAATGGAGGGTTGCGACATCAACACTTAGGGAAGGCATCAAAATGATGTGGGGGAAACCATAGTTTATCATAGACCTCCCAAAATGCAGAAACCCAAGAAAAGAACACACATAATACTAGAAAACCATGTACATACTCAAAAATTAAAAGAAAAGGCACCATGCACATACCATTAATGGAGCAGAACTCAAGAGAAAAACAACTGGTAGAAAACTTCAACTCCAAGAAAATGCAAACAAGGCCAAGGAAACGTCACCAAAACCGACAATTTGCAACTCCAACAATCAAGCTCACACGCAACTCCTTTGGATCAAACTCTTCAAATTTGTTGTGAGACAAATAACATCAATTTGCTAACATAAAATCTCTCACAATTCCATTAAATGTGAGCTATAGGATTCATATGACAGACACAAATGAGGTGAAATGATGGCTTAAGACTAACCTCGGGGATCCAAGGGAATGACAAAAGTCGAGGATCTAAAGACCCAAAGAAGTTTAGAGAATTCTGCTAGATACAAAATTCCATGAAGCACTCAAATCCTTGAAATATAACAAAATTAGCACCCTTTGGGTATTCAAGAAACTAACATAAATTAGGGATTTCTGCCTAGGGAGGAAATACCCGAAATATAAGAAAAACTGAAAACCTTTCCCCCAACTTAAGATTTTGTCTATTTTCACAATTTTGAAGTTTTAAGGTGACTTCCAAGGATCAACTCATTATCATCAAATTGCTAGAGGGTACCCCAAAGAGAAAGTTCATCAAAGAACATGGGTGATTCAAGACACAAACTAAGAGACTTATCCCTTAGGGGGGTGAAGTCAAGACCCTACAAGAAAAACAAACGAAAAGAAAAGCACAACAAAGAGGGTCCCTGCTTTCAGTGGGGCATGTGTGCAAAAACTGTACAACAATTACCTTCCACTCTTGATCCAAGAAGTGGAGCTTCTCCTCAAAAGATAAACTACCTTTCTACACAGTACGAGTATCTACCACAACATCCAAATCCAAGCTATCCACCTCCTTCCCTTTCTTTTTCTTGTGACCATCATCACACCCTTCCTCAACCACCCATTTCCCCTGACCCTTCCTAATATCTTGTTGGAAGAGCTAAATAGTGAGGGTAATGTTTTTCATGGTTTCCTTACTATAATTTTTTATGACTTGGAAGCAATGAGTGGCTTATTCTTGGTTCCTGTGTATGGCTTCAATGTCCATTTGTAAATTCTTTTTTTCATCCTTCATGCCAACAATATCACATAGCTCTTTCAACTCCTTATCCCATATGGCCCAATGCTTAAAAGACTTAGCCAAAGAGGCTATCATTTCCTAATGGCCTTTGTCCTCCACCTCCCCTACCCAAGGAACTTGCTATAGTAACACCTTATTCTCCATAATTTAAATTATCTCTTTAGCGATAACCAATTGACCTAGGAGCCATTTAAGGATGTCATTTTAGACATTAATTGTCTCTAAAATTTCATTACACTAGGAACACGAGTATCAAAAGAAACCCCGGGTTCAGCATGAGTCCCCTCAAAATTGATGCAGAAATTGGGGGAATTTTGATGGCTAGGGTTAATAACAAGGGGGTGTTGGGGACATTAGAGACCATTGCATGAGTAGGGGAGTGCATGCACGAGTTGTCAGGGGTGGGATTCCATGACTCACCATCTAAGTTTTTTGACTCACCAAAACTAGAAGTAGAAATATGAGTGGGCTTAGACAAGGGAGAAACTTTTATGGGGTCTAGAGGGATTTTCTCATTAATAGGGGTTTTACCATGGGCATGGATGAAATGATGAGTAGTAGGAGGGGTTTCTTCCATGGTAATGGAGGGACTAGGTCTGTCGAGGAGTCAAAAATAACTAGGGTGTTCTTTTTGAAAGTGGCATGGGATGGTAACATAGCATCTTGGTACTGGAAAAGATGGAATATGAGGCCCTAGTGAATGGCTAAATTTTTGCTTTTACCCTAGAAATTTTTAACAGTTTGTTCAAGAGGACAAAATCCAAAATAGAAAGTTAATTTTTATATTATATCGAAGGTGGTTAAGCATTGGAAATAAGTGATCATGAAAGTGATGAAACTAGCTTTCAAGCATAACATACCTCATAAGGACTTCTACCACCTTACTCCAAGGGCTAGGGAGATCAACACGGTTGAAGCCATTTCAGAGTCTATTCACTTTTTCACCCTCTTTCAAAAAATGGTCCATATCTTTCTTATTGTTTTCCTTGCACTTATGGGGGATGCAAACACCCTTCAACAAGAGCCTCGTCACTTCCACAATAAGCTCAGTTGTCACTATGAAGGGATACAATTTAATATTAATAGTGCCATCTACCTAGGAGGTAGTGAATGCTACTAAGATCTTGGGGACATGCCTTAGCATTCCTTCCACATAAGGGGCCAATTTTCCATGTTTCAAGATGGGCCAAACATCCTTGTCTTGTTTCTACATTTCATAACTAGTAAGTTCCCCCTACACTAACTCACCTCCCATAGTAGAATTTGTAAAATAGAGAGCAAGATAAAACAGTCTGTAGAACCACCGATACAAATACTAGAGCCACATGTAAATGAGCTTATGAAAATGAGGGATTAATTTTCCATAAGTGAAACTCATGGAAAATATCAAAGAGAGTTGACAACAGATTTAGCCCGATATCAATTTGGTAGTACTTTGGCATCATGAATCACTAATTTGCACACATGCTTAGGGATTTGCAAAGTATTATCCCATATTATTAAATTTGGTGTGAAGGTGCCAATTTTGGCAAGCACATCAGTAACTTTATTTTTGTTTCTAAAAATGTGAATAACCCTATTATTTCTGAGGGTTGTCATTAGATTTCAAGCTAACAACACAGGTCCCAAAGAGTTCAACAAGGGTTAGCTTTCCCCATCAATGTCATCATAGTATTTATGGAATCCCCCTCGATAATCAAATTGGAAATCCTAGCTTGGTGGCAATCTTAATGTTATGAAAGGTTGTCACCACCTTAGCAAAATTGGACAATTGGACCCCCAAGTTCACCACATAAGCTAATATTAAATTACCCTTGTTATAGAAAGTGATACCGCACCCACCCACCCAACCTGAGATTGGTTTTGCTAAGCCATCAAAAGCTAGCCAAGTTTGGGGGAGGACCAAGTAGTACTGCTCCTATCTAGTGGAATGCAAGAGAAAAGGACATTCAAGATATTAGACATATTCCAAGCTGATGCAATAGACACCTCTAGGTTATTAGGATTATGTTTGGGGTTGCAAGAAGTTAAGGAAATATTCTCAACAACTTGACTAATAACCTTATTGGCAACCACCAACTAAGGGGACTTTTTGTCTTTGAAAACCCTATTATTGTGCTCCTTCCAGAGCGCCCAACTAGTGAAGAAAAGAGATTATCACCAAAGCTCCACCAACATTAGATGGGAGACTGGTAGGAACCAACTATAAAAAATACCTTTAACAATCCTCTACCAAACATAACATACTTTGAAAAATGAATGGATTTTTTATCTCAAACTTGTTGGGAGTAAGGGAAGTGAAAGAGTAGGTGGGAGATTGACTTCGCTTCATTCTCACATAAGAAAAATTGATTAATAAGATGTAATCCTTTCTTCTACAAATTATCTAATGTGAGAATCCTTTTATGGCATAGTCCACCAAAAGAATTTGACCTAGGGGGAATTCCTGCACCAAATTTTCCTCCAATCAAATAGGGAATCCCAAGTACTAGAAAGAATATTATAGTCAATCATAATAGAGTAATTCCCATCCTTAGAATCCACCCATACCATAGAGTCCTACAAATTGGAGTTGAAGAATTTATGGTTCTTAACCATCCTAAGAATCTCATTAGCAACTAGATGGAGGAGGGGTTGAACCAATTAGGATCAATCTTCCATTTGGGTATAACAATAGAGGTGTCCAGGTAATATGAAACATTAGACCCCAACCGAGCACAAAGATCAATCTTCACTATAGAAAAAACCATATGAAGAGTAAGAGCCATAGATTAAAGGAATTTTTCATCCTAGAAGGAAACCAAAGTGCTAGATTTGACCTACCAAGAGGAGCTCAAAGAGAGAAAATTCCTAGATTTCAAAAGATTGTTCCAAATGATTGAGCCAGGAGGGAGGGCACCATCATCTAGTAAATAAAGGAAATCCCAACCTTGCAAATACTTATCCTTGAGGATGTAAATCCAATCCTCCTAGTTATTCAGGAGCTTCCAAGAAATTTTGGTTCTAAGGGCCTTGTTCATCTGTCTTATTTTTTGTAAGTCCAAACCACCGTAACATTTCCTAGAGCAGATAGTGTCCTAGTTCACCAAAGAGAACATAATCCTCTCTTCAGTTCCCGACTAAAGAAATATTTGTTGAATTTATTCAAGTTTCTTTGACCATGTGGCAAGCATAAAAAATAGACACATAAGGTACACCACCAAAATTTGAAGGGTAGACTTTAGGAGGAGGAGTTTACCAACATTACTGAGAAGAGCCCCCTTCTTAGCAACAAGCTTTCTCTAAACTCTTTCCAAAAGATTGGACTACAAAAAATTATCCACCTTACCAACAGTAGGCGACATGCCCAGATATTTTGAGGGAAGGGTGAGAATCTGACAATTTAGGACTCTATAGATCCTAGCTTGAAGATCAGGGTCAACATTTAGAAAAAAGTATGCCACTTTTGGTGAAATTGATGCACTACCTAGAAGCCATAGCAATTTTTTTAAGGATGTCAATCCAACCTTTAACCTCAACGAGTGTGGCTACCCACAACAAATTCGTATCATCCACAAATGATTGTTGAGAAATTGGTTGAGACACAAAGGAAGGGGAAAAACTAGTGAAGGAACCATTAAAACTTTGCGTTCAAAATTACCGCGAAGATCTTTGGCCATCATAATAAAAAGATAGGGAGAAAAAGGGTCCCCTTGGTGGATACCACTAGAAGTTGAGAAAAAACCCTACGATGTACCATTGATAATCATAGAGAACATAAGGGAGGTGACACAACCTTGAATGATTTTCAAGAATTTAACTAAGAAGCTAAAATTGTGAAGAACTTCAAACAGGAAATTCCAGGACACTTTGTCATAGGCTTTACAAGTATCTGTTCTATGAAATATAATCCATCTAGCTATGAAATACTCCAATCATTAATCATAAAATTACCAACCCCAAAACAATCAACAAATTATAGAAATAAAATATGTGAGAATTATAGAGGTCAAATTTTATAATACCAAATTTCAACCACCATGGAAGAAATATAAATGAAATATTCATAAAATTATAATTGAACTATTAATAATGTCCAAAATGTATTTGTATATATATTAAATTTTAAGAGGTGATATAATCAAAGAAACTAACTAATTATGTAATAAGTCAAGAGAATTTTATTGAGAGTTCACTAATGTAACTAAAATGAAAAATTAAACAATAAATTATTAATAATATCTAAAATATATTTGTACATATATGTTAAGTTATAAAAGATAATGCAACCAACGACACTAACTAATGTAATAAGTCAAAGTGAACTTTACTAAAGATTCAATCCAGAGAACTTTATTGAAGTTTAGTAATGTAATTAAGATAATTCAAAAATCTAAAATATAAATTAAATGAAAAATGTGCATAAATAGTGTTTAATGTAACAATTATTTGAAATATTAATTAATCAAAATAAAAGTTAAAATTGAAAATAAAATTAATTCTCAAAAATAAATGTAGTATAATTGTTTCTATTAGGATATAGAACAATATGTCTCCTAGTTTCTAGAGCTTTATCATTCCTCCCCCTCTAACTATTTTTTGTTTTGATGAATAGGCAGCTATCTATATTAATTTAAATATAAAGATACATATTTACAAAAAAAGGGTGGGTGGTAGAGAGGCACACCCCAAGAGTCACATGGGCCATGCCTAGAAAATTAAGAGAGTACGTGGGCTAAGCCCAGAAGTCCAAAACATAACAAAGATAAAAGGCCATTAAGCGGCCAAAGCAGTGACAACAGAGCCAAGAGGATCTTTGTCATCCAAATTTTTCCCCCATACATCAACAAGGTCTAGAGTGATGTCAGGAGGAGGACCCCAACCATCATCAACATATTTTTTCTTTATCTTCTTCCTCGCACCGGGGCGAGATTGCAAGCGCCATATGCAGGAAAGCTTTACCAGTAACTGGCCACCTAGAGCCAAAAGCAGGAGGATTATTAGGGGGCCACCCACCACCATCACCGCTCCTCAAAGCACCACCAGAAGGCCACCCCTGAGTAGCCCGTGGTGGAGGAGAGCGGTTTTGTTGAGGAGTGCGAGAATCTCGCCAAGGCGGGGGTTGTCAATAAGGACATGTAGAGCCACTCCGTTGCTGGCCCATGGAGGGTGATTAGTCGTGAGAAGAGGTGGGCAAAGTAGGGACCCAAGAAATAGTACAAGGGGCATTTCCCTAGTGGTCCAAGAGAACCTAGAGGTGAGCAACCTCAAGTGCAACCTTATTTTCTTGCACTTGAACCTATAAAAGCACATTAGAGAAAATCATAGCTTTAGCATATAAAAATACATGAATATCCATTTGAGCATGTGAAAAAATGCAAGCATTTATGTCCTAAATATTGAAAATAATTTCCACCCTGAAAGTGTGCCAAAGCTGGCTGAATTTTGTAGGAATTTTGGGAGAATCTCCAAGCAACACCATATGCGAGGAGAAAGGTTATGGATGAAAGGGCTAAAAAAAGTCATGAATCCAAGTCCAAAGCTATTGAGCTCTGGGAAAAAACTAGAAAAGATGCTTAAAATTCTTATCTTGCCCACAAAAAGTGCAACGAGGGTCCCAGACCCCTAGGTGGACTAGCCGAGAGCCCATAGGCAAGCCTTGTAAAATATTACACTAGGAAAAATGGGAAAGCTTCAGCTCAACACTTGCAGACCAAGTGGTAGCAAATATTTTACGCTACATATGAGCGGGAGATTGAAGAAGCCACCTCTAGTTCAAACTATGAATCATAGGAAAATGTGGTGAGAGCCACCTATAATCAAGCCGAGGCTTATAGTTCCTGAAAGGGGTGTTTGGAAACCACTTTTAGTCTTTCCACCAAGGTTTGGTTCCACAATTTCCAACCTTATGAAGCATTTCAGTAGGAATGGCATAAGTAGCATGGTCCTGGTTATGAAGCCTGTACTGGGCACAAAAAGTATCCTATGGCATGATACACATGGTGGGTATGGAAAAAATCTGTTGTAGGGTCTAGATACCCTTCTTGTGAAATCTGAGTGCCTTAAGCCCTCACGACTTAGCCAGTGATTGACCATTGCTAGCAAAAAAAGACGACTACCAAACATTGTGCTAGTTGAGAGAGAGCCCATCTTGAAAACCAGAGGCAGCCCAATGAAGCTAAGTTTTGACAACTTCCCAGGCCCACTAGATGCTTTTGGCCACAAAAGTCCTAACAATATGGATTGGTTCATTCATGACTAGAAGGGTTTGAAAGCTAATCCCCTTCCAGGAAGGTCTATGAACAGGGAATTCGGATTGAATACTATGCCTGAGAAGAAATTTTTAGGCCTCGTCCCTAGTAAGGGCACGAATAATCCATTTAACACACAAAGCAGTCCCTTGCTATTGAGTAGAAAGTAACCCGAGGCCTCCCAAATCTCTGGGAAGACAACAAAATTCCCAAGCCACACGATGAAACCCTCTGTAAGTTTTAGAGGAGGCCTAAAGAAAATTAGGAAGAATCTTCTCAAGCTTTCCATAAGCAGCTTTGGAGGGGGCCCAACAAGAAGAATAATAAACATGGGTGGCCGCCAAGATTTTGGAACACACCTGGAATTTACCTGCTAAAGAGAGGGGCTTAGTAACCCAATAAGTAAGCTTCTGCTCAACTCTGGAGAGCACGGTTTGCCAAAGCTCAGTCAGAGACACCTGAAAAGCAAAGGGAATGCCTAGAAACCGAAAAACCTTCACCAGGCCCAATCCACTTCTAGCCATACTGTTGCAGCCATGAAGGGGAGGGCAAGATAGATTGTCGGTAACACAAAGTTTTATGTGACTGGATGGCAGAGCCGAAGGCAAGAAAAAAGGTGTTAAGACACTCAAGAGCCACTACAATGAATCTTCATCCTCTAGAAGGGTGAGGAATGATTCATCAGCAAAATGGCCATTAACAAGCTGAGTCTGAGAGGTAGGTAGAGAAATTCCAAGGTTGACTCACCACTGGGAAACCGCATGGGCCAAAAGATAACCAAAACCCTTAGCTACAAGCACATATAAAGAGGGGGCTAGTGGGCACCCTTGCCTGATGGAATGAAAGATTCCAAAGGCAGAGGACTAATGACCATTGATGGTGATACAAGCTGACACATCCGCAAAGAGCATTCAAATAAATTTAATGAAATTGGGCCTAAACCCTAAGGCTTGCAACATAGCAAGAATAAACGGCCATTCAATGCAATCATAAGCCTTGGCAAAGTGAATTTTAATGAACATGACTTCCTAGTTTGAGGGTCTGGCCCATTCCATGTCTTCCCAAATAGTGATGATATTATCCAAAATAAATTTAGATTTGATGAACCCAGTTTGTTCCAGGCACACGATCTAAGGTAGAAAATGGCAGATTTTAAGAGCCAAAGTCTTGGTGATAATCTTGTAGGAGACATTAAGAAGCGTGATAGGTCGCCAATTATAGATATCTTCTGGGTCACCTAATTTAGGTATGAATTTTATATTACCTTTATTGATTAAATTACCCAGGGAATTAGAGTGAAACGCTTCTAGATAAACTTGATGCAGATCATGGTCAATATCGTCTCACATGGCCTTATAGAATTCACAAGGGAATCCATCAATTCCTAGGCCTTTGTCATCAGCCATGGAGTACACAACCTCTTTGAGATCATCAACTGATAAAATTTGATCACAAAATTTTTTCTGAGCTGAAGAAAGCTTATTTGGCACAGCAACAAGGCAATCCTAAAGGGCTTGCTATTACACAAGCGTGACTTCTTGTGCAGTGAAAACTTTCTCATAATGACACACAAAGGCCTGGAGAATGTCAGGTAGCTCAGAGAGCACTTGAGCACCATCTTTGATTTTTTTAATTCCTAGTGATGAGTGTCTAGCACACAGAGCCAAGAAAAATTCTTTGGAGGAACGATCGCCAACTTTTAGCCAGTGTAACCGGGCTTTGATTTGTGCTCCTCGAGTAGCATAGTTGTTAGCAATTTATTTTTTGTGTCTTAGCTCCACCACCCTGACTTGTAAGAAAGGAGAAAAGGGGTTGACTGCCAAATCCTCAGAGGTGGCACGGAGGTCAGTGGTGGTAGCCTCATAAGACCACTGGTGAAAAATAGCCAACTAGCACCCATAAATGCACAAAAACCTATTCGTGTGGATGATAGCCTCATTCCACTAAGAAATCCAGCTTGTATGATGAGTTGGCTTGCACTCCAAATTCCAAACTCTACGAATATGGGCCAGGGTAAGCTTGTGGCAAAGTAAGGACGTGTTTAGACAAACTAAGTTTTACATGTACTAGGCTATCGAGTCTCCCATTCGATGCAGAAGGAAATGAGGAAATGATCTAACAAAGTCACATCCACTAACGGCTTAACCGAGAGAGAGGAGCTGTCAAAAGAGAAAAAAGATTGCACCGAGATTATGGCATGATCAAGGTGCTTAAAAATTCTATCAGAACCAGCTTGGTAATTGCACTAAGTGTGCCAGAGAGAATGATAATTGCATCAACCAATATTGGGATAAAAAAGCCCCAATTTATTGCGCATGTAAAACCATGCCTCCCTTTCCCTAGTTGTCCATCTGAAAGGAAGAGTGCCATCTTTGTCAGATACCATTTCTACCATATTGAAGTCCCCACAGAGTAACCAGGTAGCAGCTGGTAAAGAATCAACAATCCAACGCTAGAGCAAAGAGCATTCCACAACATCATTAGAAGCATAGACATTAATAATCCCAAAGGAATGGTTATCAATGTTGAGGAGAATCCAGACGAGCCGATGAGTGAGATTAGACCCGTGGTCGACCAAAAAGGAGTGCCACCGTTGGGCCAAAAGGATGATAGCTCCACCACACCCAGTATCATGGGTAGTACAAAACATTTTACTGGCTGGCCAAATAGAATGACTAGCTACAACAAGCAAAAAACCAAAAAATTTAACTTCTTGGAGACAAAACACTTCAACACTACGGTATTTGCAGAAGGTGTCCCTAACAGAATACTTTCTGGAGAGCTCTGTTAGACCTCAAACATTCCATGAAAGGAACTTCATAAGTGAAAATCCTCCATATTTTTGAAACCCGATTGCTCTTCAGTCAAAAAAGAGAAACGATTCTATAAAAATTATGTTGGAACTGATCCAATCTAGATGGACAGGGAGGACATCCTCCATTTTTCATGAATATATTCCCCTTCTTCCCTAGGAGGGGAAGGGTTGCGAGAACGCCTGTGAGCTCGTAGCATGGGAGAAGCCACATTCGGCTACAAAGCCACATTCGATTGTGAAGCCACATTCGGTTGTGTTAACATGATAGCAGCTGGTTGAGGCATAGCCTTTGGCCTAGGCTACTGCGAAACATAATCAGCTCCAACCAGAGCTTCTTTCCCTTTCACAGAAGGGTTTGAAACATCTTTCACTAGCTCAGAGGTCATGGGACCCGACCCTGAACCAGTGGACTTATTCTTTCAATTCGTAACTGTAGTCCATTTCGCATCAGGTTTGGCAGTAGATGCAGCCGCCAAACAAGACTTTTTAGCATCTCGTGGCAGAGAAGGTGTACGAGGCACTGTTAAAGGGCAGTCCTTTATCTTGTGGTCCGCAGACTAACACCTATAGCACGTATTGAAAAAATTAAAATAGGTGACCTTCTGGGTGTGGTAGAAAGCTCCAATTTGGATATCAATGGAGTCCTTTAAATTTTTGGAAAGGTCAACTTCCACACAAACCCTCTTTTGGGGGCAGGTTTGAAAGAACCTATCTGGCTCAATGCAAATAACCCTCCCCAGTGAGGAGACTATACTATTCAAGAAAGGCACACAAGGTAAAGGTAGACCAGGAAATTCAATCCAGACTGGGACCCGCAACTTGGTGTCATCCAAGACAACAAAGTCACAGGTCCATGCTTGAAAAACTAACAGAGAGGGTCGGACATACCGAGACCCATGGCTTAAGATGGCCTGCACATGGTTGACCTCTGCAAAGTGGAACAAAAAGAAACCCTTGGTTAAGTTTTGAACCATATCAAGGCAGACCCCATGAGGGACCCAAGCCTTGTTAACCCAATCTTTAAGTACACTTTCAGGGGGAGTTCTCCCAACCAAATACCCAACAAGGGTGTACTGCTCAAGCCATTGACAGGCATAATCAAAATCTAGTAAAGGAAAAACCACATCAGCTGGTGAATTAGAGCACTTACCTCGTGAAAGACTTTCAGAACAAATTTCTGAGGATGTTTGTTTGGAGGAGGAGCCATTGATTATCGCTGTCAAACTGCTAACACCAGCAAAAACTGTTGGGTTAGAGCCGGTTGAAGGCATATTAAAACAAGAAACCGCAGTAAATGCAGCCATACACATAATAAAAGAGGGTTTTCCTGCGCAGGAAGCATAGTATGACACAAAAGGGTGACCGCAAACACAAAACCCTAGCAAAACTCATACACCTCGATCTCCCATTTTCTAACTATTTTTTAAACATAAAGAATTGTCGTACACATGTTCCAAATCACTAAAAAAGCAAATTGTCTAAGATGAAGAAGCGGATGATAATTCTAATACTAAAACAGAAAACAACCATTTTACTTCTCTGATATTTCAGAGGAAATAGAGCCGTGGATATATAGCTTTCGTCACACTTCCTTCTTAAGATCGAACCGGAGGGATACTTGGAGTTTAGCTGTAGTTTTTGTGTATTTGAATTGCTACAATTGGGAGGTATGTGACTGAGGAACTACAAACGAATCGAATTCAAATTTTAAATCCATTTCAATATGTTGAAAGTATATCAAAGAGATGAGATTGAAATCAAGCCCTAGAAAATTCTGACCCAAGATGATCAATACACAAAATATTATGGAAACGTTACAGTAATGAAACCAATAAAATGTTTTTTCTGGATGCATAAACGGAATTAGAAAGTTAAAAAACTGTGTCATTACCGTTGCGCCTTTTTCCACGAATGAATAACTGTCAGTACTCAAATGAAATCTAAACAAGAACAATACTAAAACCAAATCAGATATTCTTACTCGACAGATTCGAGTAAATATATAGAAGACGAACAAAAAGTCTTGAATATGCAACATTATCTGGCATAGAAATATTAAATATTTAGCTCAGAAGATAGGCATACTTTCTAAGACGATCGGGATGGAAATTAGAAATAGTAACTAGCCTAATGGGACGAGAATCGTTCATAGAAATGACGAAAATCCACCACCAATTGCCGATGATTTCAAAACACCACAGTGGGTATCTGTCTGGGTGATTGTTGGATCATCCATTATATGGAGCTCGCTTCGCATCGAGCCTGAATCCAGTTGGGTTGCTAAGATATCAAGCTCTGCAAAACCACCGAGAGGACGAGAAAAATTATCACACGTCTTCATGTTGTCCTCAACTGATTCTGACTTGACTTGTGCAAAAGGAGCTCCAGAAATACCCAGATAACTCAAAAAATCCTTTGGCCCAGGCTGCTGTTGACAGAAAGGCTGTAAATTGTCATCTGAAAATCCCTTCTGGTCTACATAAGTCTTTCTTAAATGAATAGAATCGCTTTTATACGGGTTCACTGAAGGATTCATCATACTTTGCTTGGATTTCTTCAATGAGGATCTGGAGGAGCGGTTAGAATGCTTTCCAGTGAGCTTCTGGACGAGGGCACGAAAATTGGCCGGATCCGTTTTGATGAGCTTCGGTTCAATTATGTGCACAATTCGTATGGTCCTGGCGATCTTGTTGCTTTTCGGTATAATTGAAGTAGCTGTAGTAGATATAACGTGAGAAGCCTTGCTCGTGCCATGCATAGTCTTAGACCTCCCTGATTCGTATTTCTTGGAATCCATGAGCTTCCTTAGAACTTCAAATACCGTGTTGCTCTATCAATTAATTGACGCTCTTGTCAATTAAATGCTTATTGAATTTGAGGAGAGAAATCTCGCAGAGAATCCCGCAACGACTTAAGGCTCTGAAGGTGACTGGAGAATAAGCCGCATTGTAGGGCATGGGTTGAATGTATAACAGGCTCCAATTTACTTCTTTGTTTGTTTCTTTTTGACGTTATTCTGGGTTTTGAGTTTTTTAAGCCGCGCAATAAACTCGTTGGCTCATCAGTTTGAGCTGCACTGGTCGTATTCGTTTAGGAGTTTCAGGCTGTTTGTAACTATTAAATTTTTAGGTCAATGTACATGATTCTTTGTTGTACAATATAAATGCAAGATCCCGATGAAAGCAAATCTCGGCAGGCAATATGTTTTTTGTGAATTCTAGCTATGGCTAAGTAGTATTTCCTTGAAAATCCGGGATTTCTTTCAAGTTGCCCGAGGTTTTCCTGAAATTTTTCGTCCTGTTCGCTTGTCTGCAGGCCTGGAACTTAATGGTCCCTCTCTGGTCTTTTTCACAATAAAATAGGCATTTATATTAATTACAAATCATCTTAGACTATAAAAAATAGTGTGGAGATAGTTACAGCCTAAAATTGAAGAATTGTAGAGTTTTATAAATATTTAAAAAAGAAAATTAAAACTGTTAAGAAGTAAGAGATATAATTAATAGTAGGATGTGGGTTGATTATTTTGTTTCTATATGAACACTTTGTCTATGAATTAGGGGAGCATCATAAAGGTTGTCATTGATAAGTTTTGTTTCTAGAAGTTGGGAAAGAATTCTAAGAAGAAAAATTGTTAGAGTTAACTAGGGATAAAGTGAATATTAGTAGAGTATTGTGACTGAAAATATATTATTCAGATTGTTGTTCATGGTATAATGTGATGGTTAAATCATTACATTGTTGTTGTAGTTACCAAGGTTTAAACATTCATTAGATCATTGTGGTCACTGTTAAGAAAATAAAGTCTACATTTAATAAATCAGTTACTTGTTAGTTATTAGTTTTAGCCAGTTATTCCCATAAGAAAATTTGGGTGGTTATTCACAGGAATGTAATTCATGGGAATGCAATATTTAATAAACATTTGCAATGAACATTGTAAATGACCCAAAGAAATAAAATATTTATTATTATTGTTCAACAATGATATAATTTGTAAATTTTTTATTTTTTTTTAACAATGATATCAGAGCAAAACAAATCCTGTGGTTGAAATCTACAAAATAAAAAGGCAATGTTTAGATTGTTGACAACAACTTCCCTGCCGCATTTGTGAAAGGTTTGATTAGCGAAGATAAATCTTCAGATTGGTGTGGGAGAATCAACGATTATTCAACAAAAAATATTTTATCTACTGCATTTAGCTAGCAATGTGAGTGTAATTTTTTACATGATATTACACTGCGTAGACAATAAGGAAGAGCATCTGTTAATTTGCGAGCTCTTGGGACTGGCATAAAATCATGAATTGTTGGTAAGTTTGAAAGCATTTTTTTAGATTTGAATGTCGACATTGAGCGCATTTTAAGGCATATGGTGGCACTTTTTCTAGTTTTAAATAGTTATGAATATCTATGGAGGCTGCAAATTCCATCGGTAGCTTGCATGAGTAACTTTATTTGAAGCACCATCCAAAAGAGAATTAGAAGCCTAGAAATTTATCTACTTCTAATATTTTGTGTACAAAAGTTTATGCTAAGTGCATAAATTTTCTATCATGGAGGGCATCGAGTTCTATTGAAGAAGATTCTTAGTGCATCACAACATTTGTAGATGAACATTGGACATGATACATGGTGTGGGTTCTAGATTTAAGGAGGTTCTGTGATTTTCACATTCAGATTTGAAAAATTTGGAGGCACATTTCTAAAGGTTTATGTGAATTTATTTTACACAAAATATATTAGTGTATGTGTTTTTTTATGCATATATTAGGGAGATATAAGGAATTTTGATGTTCTTGTAATATTTTTTAATGGAGAAGTAAGGTATTACAAGGATAATCTAGAATTTTTTTTGTAATGGATGCATTCTTGGTTTAACCTGATATCCCTATGTATGCACACTTTTATGCATTTACTAATGATGCATTATGAGCCTTTGGTGATTAAGATCTAAAGATCACATTGGAGGCAAGAGGACATCTATCATCCCAAGCTAGCTTATTGCTTATGGATGATACTTGCTTGAGAAACATTTATTTCATTTGCAATCCTTTTAGGAGCAAGATGAGGCATGCAACATTTTGTTGGTCTGTGGATAATTGAGTTTGTCTCAATCCATAGTTTTGCATATGTTTTTTTGTGGATAATTGAGTAACTCTCAATTCACAATTGGAGGAGTGTTACTGTGGATAATGGAATTAGTCTTGATTCATAGTTGGTTGGTGGTTTTCTTGTAAATAGTTGACTGTGTCTTGATGCACAGGTAAATGTTGGAGAATCAGAACATTTATCCAGACATGAGGAGTTTGGGTTGCTATTGATGCAAGGTTGACTAATCAGGACATTTGCCTAGACCAAGAAGTTTAGGTTGATGCTGATATAAAATTTTGATTTTCTTTATGTAAAGTAAACCTTAGCGAGGGGATATGTTATAGGAATATAAGGTTTAAATTTTTAAATTTTTTTCTTGTTTTTCTATTATGTAAACTTTATGGGGGGTTATTAGGAAAATCAAGTTTACATTTAATAAATCATTTAATTGTTAGTTGTTAGTTTTATGGAGTTATTCCCATAAGGAAATTTGGTTGGTTATTCATGGGAATGCAATGTTTAATAATCATTTACAATGGGTATTGTAAATGACTCGAAGAAATATTATATTTATTATTATTGTTGTTCAACAATGGTATAATTTTTGCAATTTTCTTTCCTTTTTTTAACAATCACAACGTTGTGTCATTGTTGATCCAATATGCTTGAATGTTTGAACTTTTGTGTTGAAGATAATTTCATGCTCCAAGCCCTTGTTGGGAAAGTGTTCTTGTAGGCTTTGTGACCCTATAGGGCTTTTGAGCTTGTGGGTTTGAACTTCTAGTATTAATATAGTGCACCCTTGCTGACAATGAGATCCCCTATTTATGGTCTCACCTAGCTTGAGCTAGACTAAAAATTCATGTATAACAATAAAAAGAATATATTAAAATTTATGAAAACATATTCTTTTACAATACTTCTTATAGAAATATATATTTATTTTAGATATATTTTTGAAAAATAATAAAAAAATATTGGTCAATTATAAGTGATTTTATTTTTATATTTTTATTGTAGGGGAGAGGGGTCAATAGTTTGGTTGGGTTATATTGTTTGTATAAGACTTGTGATTACAAAATTTAATCTTCCAACATATTTATACTATATATTGTTAATAATTATTTCACATGTAACTCAACAAATGGCCAAATCTTGATCTAGTATGACCCTTACATAAACACATGAGAATTTATGAATGAAATATTAAAAAATCATAAATATATACTTCAAAAAATGTAATTTTTTTTTTTTACTTTATATAAAATATCATAACTATTCAATATAATTTATAAAATAAGTTGTTCATGTGAATAAGTATCTTATGTACATCTACTACAAATATTTTGTATTTTATCATGAAATATAAATGCTTGTCAAATGAATACTTTGTATTTTATTATGAAATAAAAGGAAATAGCTTTTTTATGATATTTAAATTTGAATTTAATTTATTATTAAATAATTATATGATACTTTTGAATAACATTTTTGTTTCATCATCTTTAAATTTATTTCATAAATATAAGTAATATATTTATTTAGAAATTTTTTAATTATAATAATAATTTTGTTCTTTTAATTTTCTTTAAGTATTATTTTTTATTTTCTGCAATTATACTTTTTTTCTTTATTTACCTTTTATTTATTTATTACTTTTTAAATATTATATGTTACATTATAAAGAGAAAAAAGAGAAAATTTGTCTCTTATTTTGGTTTTTTCTATATATAATATTGTAATAGAACTATAAATTTGTAAGTGATATGATTGGTATTCTTCAAAAGCCAATCCTATTTTTATAGGTGACAATATTTTTTACTATGATACAAATTAACCAGTGAGGCCACAAACGGGGGGCCTCATCCCTAACATGAATGTGTAACAATTACCTAGACTCACGAGCATGATAGCTGAATAAGGGCACAAATCCCAAGAGTACACCACCATAGCGAGGGTCTGGCCCGTGAGCAAGACAGCCTAGCAAGGGCACAAAGCCCACAAGAACACCAACACAAAGAAGTTTTGGATTGGGCCTTGATGTTTTTGAAACTAATGGCATGAATTCCTCAACGGTTGACGATTCACGAGCACACTGGATCAACAAAGGGACAAGCGTACAATCACACTAGCCCAGTGGGGATTCAATCCTTGGTGGCAATATCAAGAATGCCACAACTTAACCAACACATTATAGAATGAACCCCCTTAAAAAAATCCTTAAACAAAATACCATCTTAGCCTATAATAATATTTGTTTACAATTTAATAAAAAAACATTTTTAGATTTTTATTGTATATCTATACAAATTTTACACAATAAGTAAATTATTTGCATTAGTCTATTTAAGATAGAAATATATATTTTAAAACACATTTAGTATATTTAATTAATATTAGTAAAAACATTATAATTATATTTCTTCTAAAATAAAATGTGTGATCTAAAACTCCTCATTTTTATTAATCTTGATAAATTATTACTCTTTTTTTAATACTATAGCATTGTAAATTGTCATCCTTTACAATTTCACACTGCTAATAGCTCATCGTATGTCCCTGGACCTAATTGTGCTTATATCTTTTCTCATTATATTATCATTTTTGAGAAATCAAGATTAAATTGGGAATTATTATTTAATATTTTTTTAACAATTAAAAAGCCCCAACACAGGTCTCAACAAGGGTGCTAGGACTCTTGTCTAGCCTATTTTGGCCCAATTTAAAATATGTCAGTGTCAACATTTTAATATTTAAAAATTCAAAGTCACTTGTTGATGTTGATAATTAAATTACAAGAAATTAAAGAAATACATATATATAGAATTATTTTTCAGCATTCGAAATCCTAGAAAATCTATTGAGAAATTAAGGATCCTAAAATGTAGTCAAAGAAAATTCAAGCGTGGAATTATTAGTATTATTATAGTGCTTTTATCAATCAAGATCATGCTTTCAAGTCATTACTTAGAAGAAATAAATTATGTGTAAGAAGCTATTATGATCAATCATGCCACTTTCATGAAGGCGTATGCATTATCCTCTACATCCTAGTTATAGTAACCTATTTTTTTTTATGTACTAACTTCTTCTAGGTCTATCAAAAAATAAATACACCCATTAATCAAGTTTTGTGTTGAATTATGGTGTGAGCATCACTTTAACAAAGGTTTCATCCCTAAGGTAACATTATACATTTATCACACATCATTTCAATAAATTGCTAAACTATTTTGGCCTTTGCCTAACCTAGGGCATGCCCTCTTAATCATCATCATTCATTGTGCATGGAGGTAAAAATACCAAAAAATGTTTTTCCTTAGGCAGCACCCTATATAGCACAACCATTTCCCCACTTTTCATGTTTACAAGTCAAATTTGGAAGTTTCATTAGGAACTAGTCACAAAAAACACAATACAAAATATAATCTAGATTTTATATTTTTAGATCCTAAAAAAGTAACATCTTAGGTCTACAATGTGCACACACTTATCTGAACAATTCAATCTTAGCTTTTAGTCACAAGTTCCTTTATATCTCCTTCTCAAATCTGTAATTGTTTATGTAGTTTTTATTTTTGTTTGTGTGGTAAGTTACCTTTTTAGATTTAGGGTTTATGTCAAATACACTTGTTAAAACACACATAAAATCAATCTTATTTACAAAATAAAAAAGATATAAACCATATGATATTGTCTCTCGATTATGGTAGAAAGTCAATCATCAACTCGAGGTGGTTTTGTGTCCAAATGTGGTGTCAATTAAAAAAGAGGTTAATATTAGTTGGATCTAGGATCACTTTTCCTACTTCACAATTACAATCTACATTTTCTTAATAAATCAATTAAAACATAGTTAAATAACTAATTTTTCTTGGAATTTTCATGTGGTAATTATCTAATTCAATGATCATATGTTTATTCAATTAAAAAATAACACTCTTCTCCAAATAAATGGACAATGTTTGACCTATATCCTTAGAACCTCTAATATTATTACTTATATTACTTAGATGGGAAGAAAAAGTGGCACGCTTTGTGGGTGCATTGGAATAGCTACGTCATTCTACAATAGATGCTCGGTGATGGTAGAATCCGTAGAGAGGTGCAAACAAAAATGGGGGGGGGATAGGAAAAGAGTTGAGCCTAAGAGCTATGAGGTGCACACGAGGAATGATAAGGTCTAGAAGTAGATTGTAAGAGGTGGGCTGGTTCCATTTCTGGAAAAACTTCATGGGCCTGATACTATGGCTACGAACTACTTCGACAAGAATTGGAACAATGGTGAAATAATTCTTTTTGGGAGAAAGGTGAAGTTGGATGAGAAAATTATAGGGGAGGTTACTCGAATGTCCACTGAGGGTGTGAAGTTTTATCATGACATAAGGTTTTCTGATGAGGCGGTCATTAGATTTCCTAAGAAGGATAAGGAGAAATTGAAACTAGTTAAAATTTCCAATAGCTATTTCAAAATTGACACCATCAAGGCGCTGTCGAGGAAGGTGCTTTGTGTTGTAATGGAGTATATCACCCTAGATGGGATATTTACCAGAGTCTATGGTCATCATTTTTCCATTCTTAACCACTTTCGCCATAAGGTACAAATTTCTCTCCCTCACTACCTGTTATGTTTGTTGAGTAATAGCCTAGAGGACAATAAGAAAAATCCTGAGAGATACCCTATTCTTCATCCTGGTCTTATTAAGTTAATATATGAACACTATCAAAGTATGTCAGCTTTATCCAAACTTGTTGCCTCCACGGTGTCTAAGGACTATGATACAGATAATGGGGGTTCAAAGAATCGGCCTTACTAGGAGAGAATTGTTGAAACCCACCCATCCTTTGAGATGTCTAGTAAGAAAATCCATTCTAAAAAACCCCAGCTTGCAAAAACTAACCTTGAGACCTACCCTGACTACCCTATCCCCTTAAAGAACCCTGCTCTCAAAGGCTCCCCTGCCAATAAGTTGGTCTCCTACTCTACTGACTCCTTGGAAGACAAAGCTGAGAACCCTGAAGCTAGAAAAACTTTTGTTGCCTCCCTTCTTGCTGCTTTCAAAGCTGTTGGTACCAGACTCCCTAGCTCCCCCAATCCAGATGATGTTAACCTCATATTAGACTGGGTTCAACATGGTGATATTCTTTCTTTTGTTAGAAGTGGCATTAGTGATATCTTCAGGGTTTTGAAATGGGCCTATTAGGAAATTAATGATCTTAATCAAATAAATAGGGCTTTGTATAGTAAGTCGGAGGAGCTGGAATTGAAGCTGGCCGCTCTCAGCAACAAAGAAGGAAAATGGAAAAAGAAACAGTATTGGCATGGGAGAAGGTGACATTGAGGGTAAGTACAAGTGTCTGGAAGCTGAAATGGTCAAAATTAAAAACAACATGAAAAAAATTATGGGAAAAAACCATAAAATGGCTAGGCATAATGCTATCATCATCAATGCAATGTCTGAAAAGATAGAAAAAATGCAACAAGGTTCACTGGTGGTTGATGTGGAAGAGAACAAGGAAAGAAAGAACGAGGATCAAAGGATTTCGAAAAGGACCTGTGCCAACCTTAATAGGAAAGCACACCCTACTACCTAGATGGTTCAAATCTTAAAGAGGGGGGTTCAACATATGAATGAGCTGGGAGCTGACAGGGCAGATTTATTAAAGACCCAAATTTAACTATTGCTAGTGTTTTGTCTATTTTTTTGGTTCTATGGCCTTTGCTGGCCTTTTTGGTGGCTATGGACTTTTCTTCTTGTTTTTTTTACAGCCTTTTTGATTTTGGCTTCTTTAATGATCTTGTCTTTAGTTTGTAAACTTTGTGGTTTCGGGTCCTTGTAAAACCCATTTTTTCCTCTTTCAAAACCTATATTGTTATAAGGATAAAATGATCATCTTACATAGTAAATATTTTAATTATTTAAAATTAATTAAACTAGCAGTCACATGCATAGGCATGCAATGATCAACCAATAGGTTGCACCACAAATGGGTATTCAATGGGAAGTAAGTAGCAAACTTATTTTTGGAATGCAATGGGTATTTGTAATTGTCTAATTAGTGTGAGAAAGGGAAAGAATGCTAATAAGTAAATATGAAATAATGTGATGTTAGTTCATAGTACACTACTACATAGAGGGGCAGTTTAAGATAATATTTAAGACAATTTTTGAGTAAATTGTCTTAACTTGAGACAAAAAAAAAATTGTGTATTGTCTCAAGTATTGTCTTTAAGCGAGTGTCTTAAAGTATTGTCTTAAAAAGTGTCTCTATAAAGACAATATGAAATAGAAGTATTTTTGTCTCTTTAGAGACAATAGTTGGGATTAAAGAAAAACAATATGTAAAATTTGTCTCTCAAGAGACAATATGTAAAAATGTTTAAAAAAAAATTATTTTAAATATTTTTTAGTGTGGTTTTCAACATTCAATGTTTTCAAATTCTCATTGTCCTCCTATTGGTTGGAGTTTTTATTTTTATTTTTCCAAATGTAGAGAAAAATTATGACATAAATTATCAATGATTTTGAAGCTGGGAGCAATGAACGGTTGTCAAATACACAAAGCATAATGTTCATAAAAAAACAAAGAAAATAATGCATCATAATCTGAATTCATAAAGTTAATGCCAATAAGTATTATTTTTATTTATTGTTTATAAAACTATTCATACAATCATGAGCAACATGTACATCATAACATGGTGTGAGAAAAAAATTCATTTCCAAGAAAGAGAAAATGTTAATATTTTCTTAAAACCCAGTGGAATATACTCAACTACCGGCATAACTCTTTTGAGCATGGCAAGGTAGCTTGACAAAGAGTTGACTCAATTGTCTAGACTGGACAATTTTGCTTCAGAGTGGGAACTTTGTTCTTCTTGTGTGGTTGTGTCTAGTCCTCTCAAAGGTTGATAACCTTTCATTGTAACAATCCACTAAATCATGTACTTTGTTATTGATGAATGATAGGATTTCCAAATCATATTTGAGCATAGCACAACCTTTCAAGATTTTGATACAATTTTGGAGATACTTGAATTCTTCCTTTAAGATAATCAATAGGGTGAAAGAAATTTTTTTCTGCAAGTAAACAATATTAAATTTAACAAGTATTCATTCAAAGAACCACAAATCCACAAGTCTTTAAACATGAACTGAAAATAATAAATTTTCAAATTAAACCCCAAAACAATACCCAATTATATGTAGCCACTACAATGTGGTCATTTGATAGCCCAAAAGTTAAAATATGTGATCCCAAAAAACTTTTACAAATATTTTATTTCATATTAGCTTATTGCTCAAGTCGGGCTGCAAACTGTGCAACTTTAAGTTGGAATTGGTTAGTTGTACTAGTAACTTCTCCACCTTGATAGAGCTCTGCAACTCACTCAAACTATTCCAAATCCAATTCCAAATTTTCTTTAGCTTCATATATTTCAATAAAATCCCTATCTAAAACAAATAGGTAAATTTACTCATAACCTGATCATCATAAAGATATTAACAAAATAACCATACAACTTATGCAATGAATTCCTTGTACATTACATCCAACCAAGAAATTTTTAGTCTTAACAACATATCAAAACATGTTATCATGAGAATAAGAATCCTTACACTAGTTCAAAGTCAAACTTTGACAACCTCAAAAGATTAGGTCATCCCACACCCAATTCAAACATTGTATTACCTTGCAATTTTTTCCAACCATCGACAATATTCTTATCTCCAAGAAGATATTAATAGCCAAACCTAATCACCTAGCAACCTTTGCATAACATTAATTAGTAAATCAGGACCACTTCCTATCCAACAATAATAAATGAACCCAACCTTATCCCATTCTAATATAATGTGAAGAGAAATTACCACACAACAAGAGAGAAATTTAGACTAATATCATGACAAAATAACACAAAGGAGATGAAGACACTGGATTGTAGACTAAAGGAAAATATGAAATATAATTCTTCCCTCTATAATCCATTCAACCTAATATGAGAGATTATGCAAAGCAACATGTTTTTGATGGAAATGAACAATAGTTTTCTCAATTAATGAATTTGATATTCAAGAACCTTCAATTAGAAGTAAAATAACATTAGTTTCTCACATATAAGCTACACGATGATGAGTCAAAACTCCAATGTTATATTAGAGTCTAGGAGCTTGGTCTATTATGGAAAAAAGTTACATATTACATTTTTATTTGTAGTCAAGGAAAGAAAGCTAAAAAAAATGTAAATAAATAAGTCTCCTCACCACATCAAAATTCAAACATCTCAGCATCATTCTAAGGAAGATAAGGCACTGGCTAAACCTTTACCATCCATACATTTTTCTGCCTTTTTTTAATCAACCTTATTGCCCACAAATCCAAATCCAGTAATTCAAGCTCAAGATTTATGATAGAAGTCATACCTATGATTTTTGAGATAAAAGTTATGAGCAAAAATAAACCACAATTTAACTATAAAAAAGATGTTTATTGAAATAATACCAAAATGTAATATTTACTAATATCAAAAAGTAATATTTATAAATCATACCTTAAATTTATAAAAGAAGTCTAATTCCAACTTACAACAAGTTTACAAATCTGCAAGAAAATACCAATAACCTATTTCATGACAAGTGTGACAATGTGCTACAACATTTCTACTTGCAGGTGCATAAGCATAAGTGTAGTTAACTCTAAGATATAGAAAATAAAAGAATACATAAAATTATTCATCACATAGCATGATAGACCCATAGTTATAAGCTATTTGGCATGCCATAGAAGAGAAATTCATTACAGTTGGCCAAGGGACTTACATCCACAAATTGCAAAATTTCCATAGTCAACCCCAAATATAGATTTATCATCTCAAATTTGTCTTTTCTAGACTTCATCCCTGTGCAATATGATAACAAGTAGGTCAAGCACTGACCAAAGAACAAGTATTTGTCTTTTCTTGATTGCGATGATACTTTTAAGTTCACTCAAATAACAACAGTTGTATAGGATCATCTATATTGTTCATTTGCAGATATTATAAGTTAGCTATTTCTTGAGTCCATCTATTATTTTTAGTCAATACCATCTTTTTTAATAGGAATAAAATTCATGGCTAGTACAAAGAGAAGACCGTCGGCAACAAATGTGTAGCATGTACAAATTTTTTAACATGGAAGGATTTTATGTATTGACCTTCATATTCAAAGAGAAGGTTAATGTGTGTGGAGGGAAGACAATGTGAGCCACATATGATTAATATATGAGATAGGTATACATGCCAGTCTGAAGCTTATATATTGAAACATAACTTTAAATGTTTGTAGCTGATTCTTATTGGTATATAGCATAATGCACTTTTTCACCTAAGATTCATTTAGCTGAGTGGAGGGAAGCTGTTACAAATATTTTCAATCTCATATACTTGTCTTCATGTACAATATTGTGACAATGGATTATAGATACATTTGGTTGCATTTCTAGACATAAAAATTTTTGCTCTTTGGTTTCCTTGGTAGTTCCTAAAAAGGATACACTAAGATTTATTAAGAACTTGGCCTTTCTTCTTTATCTCTTCTTTTCCTTTGCTGAAAAAGGTTTAATTCTTCTGCTATTGTTAAATAGTGTAAGCATAATAGCAGAGTTGGTTCTTGCCATACAAAATAGACACAATCTTATTTCTAAACAAAGGTATAACAAGGCTGGAACTTTAAAGACAAGGCAACACACATAGATATAAGATGGCAGGAGCAGTTAATGCAATGGTAAATTAGGCATTTGCAATACTAAATCTACCTTTTGAAATTATAGAATCTTGATCTTCAGGAATAAATAATTTTTGTAATTCAATTACTTTGGATCTATGACTTAATTGAGATATTCTCAGATCTTAGGAATAGAAAATTGGGCTGTAAGAGTGAAGTGCTAGTAGGTGATCATGAATGTAAATTTGATTTCTAAGAGTATAAGGATGGATGTATGACTTGGTCTTTATCTGGCTTGCACAATATTTCACAAGTCTTCACTTGCTTGCCTTCAGTCAAGGCAGCCATTTTTTTGTTTCTAAAACTTTTACTTCCAATAGTCATATTCTTCTTATTAGCCCTCACATGATTGCAAAATTTATATTTGAGGATTAAGATCATTCATCCCTTATCTATCAAGTCTGTTAATATTTAATAACCTCTGTGGCCTTCTTCAGGCAATTATTCTTTTGTGCAATAGTTATTTGATGAAACAAAAACTCAAATAAAAAGAGATTTGATGAAACAAAATAATTAAATCAAAGAGATTTGATGAAACAAAAAGAACAAATAAATTAATAAATAATAAAAAAAATTCAAATATTTGCATAAACTAAAAGAACAAATAAATAAATAAATAATAGTTTTGATTGCAAAGAGAAATCAAAGATTTCATTACAAAGATAAATCAATCAGAAAAGAAAATTAGAGAATGATAACTCTCGGTGTATTTTATATATTATATTTAGTATATGTATGCTAGTTATCATAAACCAAATTAAATTAATAAACAGATTCACAAAAGTGTACAACAAAAATACTTAGTGCATGTGTTAGTGTTGTGTAGAATAAGGAATGAGTGGGCAACAAATAATGTTATGGGAATGTCGAGTATATTAGCCTAATTAATCATAAACCAAATTAAATCAATAAACAAATCCACAAACTCTCAAGCAAAAATACTCAATGCATATATCAATGTAGTGTAGAACACAGAACAACTCACCCAAGCAAGGAATCAAATTTCAATCTGGCTAGACTTTTGAAAATAATAGTATATTTATTTATTATAAGACAATCAACTCTTAAGTTCTTATTTTTTTATATTAAATAAATGCTAGTTACAAAGAGAAGAATGCAGTTAGAAACTATAAAGAAGAACAAAACATAATGACATAAAGATCAAGAAATAGGGACAACAAGACACCAAGCTACAACAATAAGAGAACTTGTCAAATCTATAGTAGAAAAACTAGAATGACAACAATATTTACATAGAAAAACTAGCACATATAGTTTGCTGCAAGTGTGCCTACTTTTTACAAACAGAAAATTGTAGCAGAAGAACTCTTAAGTTCTTAATTGCCTCAGACTATTTTCACAATTGATTCTTTGAAGGAGGTCTGTTGATGGATCTATTTTAATGCCTTCATCAGGAAGGCTAGCTAATTTTATGACCATCTTATGCATTAAGTGCTTTAGTGCATACCCATTGTTAACAATGCAAGATTAAATTCTCATCTTTAGTTTCATGCAAGAGAAAAAGAAGGTATCCTCTAACAAATTGTGTATTTCTTATCTACTTTTCTCATTTCTTGAATTATTTTTGTTAACATCTCTGTAAAAAGAAATAGAAAGAAAAGAAAATTAATTTCCACAAATGACCAAAAATGGATCAACAAGACTAGAATATAAAACATGTACAGTAGCAAAGGACTAAGGCCAAAAAAGAGGCCCTAGACAAAAAGAAAACATAAACATCATCTACTCTAAAAACAACAAACCCCCATGCAAGTACAATAATATAAGAGGAGAGGGAGGACCCCATAATATGATAATAGAAAACCACTAGATGAGCAACCAAAATCCTCAAGTGTCCATGCTCTGAGATGCATTGGAGGAGCCAAGAAAAATGCCATCATACATAGTGGGGGTACCAATGCAAAGTATGAGAATGTTTTCTAGACATATAGACAGTTGTAGCTAATCTAATAGGCCAATCAATGATCCATTGAATCAAGGAAAGAGGTTGACAACTTAACCAGGAAGATAAAACTAGATTGTCAATTGACTGGGTCATGTATCAATGATTATCAAGGTAGCTGGCTTGGTAGATGATAAGGATAGCTTCATGATTACTCAAATGATTTTTAGGGGGTGAACACATAAGTATATGTCTGTATCCTACTTTTCTCTTCTCTTGATCAATCACACATGCTAAGCCTAACAACCATTACAATATGATCAACAACATCATATTGTTTCTCAATAGTTAATCGTAAGGATTCAATAAGCTAACCATACAATGATGGTGAACTTCGTAAAATCAAGGGTACCATATTTTCATTATCCACCAATTTCTGGATAGTAGATGGTTGACCTCATGAGTCCTTAAGACACTAGAAGAATCTTGAGACACAAACACCCTCCTACAACTTAGAAAATAATTGTAGGTTCTTCAATTACAAGGCCCAACTAGCCTTCAAAGTCTAGTACTTGGTTTTTAGATACTCCCAAAGTGTGGTTATGTATAGAATGGTAGTAGCTACCACCCCGACAACCCATGTTCAAACCTAATGGGATCATACCTCCATAAGTAAAAAATAATTGACTTGTGAAGAAAAAAAAGAGTTTTTCTATCTCCCATTCAAAGTCTATTTTCCAATTAGAGAAAACCATGCACTTCATAACAACAAATGAAGGTATATCTGGAAAAAACAGCTAGATTTATTTACAATTCTTAAATATCTCAAAACTAATAAAAATATGGAAGCCATCAATATGGTGTGTAAAGAAGATTTTAAATAGTTCAGACAAAAGGAAATGTCATCATGACGATTGTAATGCTATATTAGCCTACAATTAGACATTATCTATACATGTATACTAGTGGTCCAAGTACAGGTAACAAATAGGAGTCAATGACCAATAAGTAAGTCTTTGTACAATTGTGAACCCATCAGAAAATTTAGTTTCTTGCAACTTTTTAGAGGACTTGTCTGTGAAAATGAACATAAGCTCCAAATTGGATTTCAACATGTAAGGCACAACTATACCTCCAACAGTTTGACAAGTTTCTTTAATTAAAGAAAATGTCTTGCTCAACAAGTTTCCTTTCCATTTTATAAAATATGATCAAAATATGAGAGATTATCCATTCTGTTTTGTGATTGTGTAGCAAATTGGAGAATTTTCTTCAAATTTTCCACTTACCCATCAACAAAAATAGAAAAGATTATCTTTCCAATAACATAAAAGGTAGTAGAGAAGTAAAAGAAAATATCAACCATACCTCAATGCATTCACTTCTAGAATCACATGATTTTGTTGAACGTCTAGAACTTCTAAAAAAATTCTTTGGAAAGTGGCCTCTACCTGACAAATTCAAACCCCAATGTAAATACATAGCCACATAGATATAGAATTCATAAAAATTATAAAACTTTCGTAAAATATAGCTCACCTCCTTGTAAAAATAATCAACCAGTTTATTTGGCTTCTCACAATCATCATCAACACTTACATATTCAGGCTTAGATGATGCTTTCCCAGCCCCTATATGAAGCATAGTGTCATCATAATCAATTTTATCTTTCAGGACCAATTCCTGAATTTTTTTAGCCTGAATTATCACAATAGAATGTCTCCATTATTCTTCTTCATTGCCTTCTATGATTGACCATTTTTGACCAACACGAAAAACCCCAACCTACAGTAAAAGACATGATAAATCACATTAGAAGTATCAACTTAATGTGATTGTCAAATATCAATGCTTGAATGATAATGCATCCTTACAACTAGAAAGGTACACTAATCAATGAAGTAGAGCATTTTGAATTTTCCCTAGTGATGAGCCATGAAAATGTCATATAATACAGTTATTGCCAAAACTACTCAAGAAAAAAACAATATGCAGCCAACTTAATGAGTGTACAATTGTCCTATTCCATTAAAAAATGATAAAGGTACATGTCTACATTATCCTCTGCAATTGATAGAGATAAACATCAAAAGCATAAAAATAATCAAATTTAGTAGGCCATATAAAAGTTAGTTTTTCATAGATATGATTCTTGCAAGAAGTTATGACTCTGATAAAGAATTCAAACATAATCATCTTGTGCTAGCACCTACTGAGTATTTTGTTAACCAACACTCATGCTTTCTCTACACATTTTAGATTTAAATGAGCACCTCTGTTGGAATTGTACTGATTATCATCCTATAGCACAAGTAGTTTATAGTTCAAACCTCAAAGCCTACTTTTATCTATAATTTTTCATAATTATAGCCACATTGAGAAGTAAAATGTTTGATAGAAACAAGAAAATGATTAAAGAGATACACAAGACTCAGATTCCAAAAGAATTGGCAAAAAAATTAACTCTGTTAAACCGAATCTTGCTATCTTCTTAATATAAAGTAAAATTGAGACACCAATTTTCTAACATTACAATGGAATGGAATGATCGGCTGTCAGGAGAATAGAAAAATTAGACTACAGTTTAGAATAAATCTCATGATTTGGAAGTCATTATCATAGTAACTCACCTTGATGATGTCTAGAGTGATAATGTTGGGACCCATAGAAGAAAATATAGCCATTTGTGGTGCTAGACTAATGTTCAAAATTGTTTAGGTTCTAATAATCTGTGTTCCAGGACTACTAATTATCCCAATCATAAGCTAGTTGGTGATAGAATAGGCATGAAAACAAATGTGACAAATTTGAAGGTTCTTATTTAGATTCACCATTCTCATAACTAAATTGCTTGTGTATTCACTGCCACACCACAATATAATGAAATAATTAGGAAATATGAAATAAGAGCCGATTAATGTTACCACAAGGATTGTCTAATTATGCATGCTAACATGATTGAGTAGAGTTTCTGGATTGTCTAATTATGCATGCTAAATTGTAAAGTATATAAAGATGACAATAAAGATAACCACAAGGATCTAAACAATTTAGAGTTATAAACAATCTACTTACCACTTTCCCTGATACCGGTATGTAGATGTCACTAGGTGCATTACTTTGAATAAAAATTCCCACTTTTGGAGGGGAGTAGTTTAAGGAAAATCCTTAAACTATAGAAAGTACTTTAAACTTTTCTCTTGTACTAGAGATTAGACTTCACAAAATGTAGTGTACATGAAGTTATGACTCTGATAAAGAATTCAAACATAATCATCTTGCACTAGCACCTATCGAGTATTTTTTTAACCAACACTTCTGCTCACTTTGCACATTTTAGATTTAAATGAGCACCTATGCTGAAATTGTATTGATTATCATGTTGTAGAGCAAGTAGTTTAAAGTTCAAGCCTCAAATCCTACTTTTAACTATAATTGTTCATAATTATAGCCACATTGAGAAATAAAATGTCTAACAGAAATAGGAAAATGATTAAAGAGATACACAAGAATCAAATTCCAAAAGAATTAGAAGAACAACAATTAATTATGTTAAACCGACTGTCACTATTTTCTTAATATAAAGTAAAACCAAGATACCAATTTTCTAACATTACAATGGAATGGAATGATCGGTTGTCATGAGAATAGACAAATTAGACTACAATTTAGAATGAATCTCATGATCTAGAAATGATGATCACAGTAACAACCCTCTGCATTAGGATTCATTTGAGGCCATACATTTAATACAACTTACATTTAAGTAAACAATTCACAAAATTGTGTGAGATATTGTGTTCTTTATAAACTAGTAAAGATACATGAAAATATCTTCATAAGAATCTAAAATGATGGGTGTTGACACACTAACTATTTCAGATTTCTTAGAAATTCCCTTCAATTGAATAAAGTGAAGTTCCTTGAAATTTTAGCATCTTTTACCTTACATAACAGAAAACATGACAATAAGAAAATTCGATTTCACAATGCTAATTTCCACCTATAGAAGATATTGAATCCCATCTCTTCACTACTCATTCTTAGAGTCAAATTCTCCAAAATGACTTGCATGAATGATTAGCAAAAGATAAAACTTGGTAATTGAGGAGTGAAGAGAAAATAGGTTGATAGATCTATTGATTAGTTATTCTATGGATTAGCGGAAATGAACAACATAGGCGGGAAGAAGCAAAGAGCTGGGGTTTTGAAACTTTCTGATAATGTAGAAATGGATGGCGATGACCCTAACCCAGATGGCTATTGAATGCAGGTTTCTTGGGCTATGCTTTTGATGGGGAGTAGGCATTTTTGGATAATATTTTTGGAGTCATCACGGGTGGAAGATAGTGGATGGGCTCCTGCGAACGAGAATTTTGGTGTCTCTGAAGGTGAAGGGGACCCTTTTCATGTTTGGTATCCTACTGGGATCGGCCTTGGAGACTACTCTTCCTTGCTTGAGGTGGTTGGAGATGGGGCTTTTTCTCTATTGGTCACTTTCATTGTGTCTCCCCTGTTGGTGCTCTTCAATGGTAATATGGTTGGGGACTTGTTGATGCCCTGGTTGGGGTTTTTGCTACTTTTGGTGATGCTATGGTTTTCGAAGGGTGTTCGTAGGCAGGTTCATTTCCCTCAGTGTTTTTTGGTGCTGGGTGGTTGCCCCTTCCACTTTGCTTCTCTCTGTAGGGAGTGTGGGGTTGCATGGGATTCCTTGATGTTTCTTGGTTGAAGAAGGGGCTTATATTTGGTTCTACTCAGTGTAGTAGGATGGCTTGGGGGCTTTACTTGTTGGACCTTTCTTCTTCTCATTTCTTTTGGGGTATTCTTTGCTTCCATGCATTCATTTCTTTGTGGATCTCTGGTCTTGGCGGCATGGTTGTGGTTTCCTTTTGGTAGGGAGTGTGGGTTTGTATGGGCTTCCTTAGAGGTTCTGGGTTGAAGAAGGGGATTATTTTTGGTTATGCTCGATGTAGTAGAATGGATTAGGGGCTTTATTTGATGGCCTTTTCTTCTTCTTCTCACTTCTTTTGGGGTGTTCATTGCTTCTTTGCATTCTCTATTTGGTGGCTCCCTTTTAGGGGTTTTGCTGGCATGGTTTTGGTCTCCAAATGGGAGGTGAAGTTCAATGCTTTTTTTCCTAGGTTGGAGAATGTTATGGGTTGTCTGCCCATTTGGTGGAGTGGCTATGCTGCCCAATTTTGTATCTCCCTATACTCTTATGGGTTTTGTGTGGGCCTGAGTTGGTGTTATCAGGAGTCTTTCATGTTGAAAGCAGGTGTCTTTCTGAATCCCTTGTTCTTGGTTTACCCCTATGTGTCATGTTATACATTGATGACATTTTGGGGATGGTGTTGTGGTTGGACCCTTCCATGGGTATGGATTTGGTGTTGTATCAGATTGGTTCAGTGCTGAAGGTTTTGAGGGATAGGTGGTTTCTAGAGATAATTTTGATGACCCAGAAGTTGTTGTTGTGGTTGCTTGCTTTGTTTCTCTTTCTCACTGCAGTTTCTTCCTTCTCCTTGAATACTAGGTCTTCTTTTGAGGTGAAGACTTATCCTTTAGAGGCAGAGTCCTCTACCTCTTGGGTTGAGGTATATTCTATGGTTGAAGTCCTCTCCCTACTTTTCCCATTAAGGGGATTCCCATTTCTATTGAGGTGGAATGGTGGTTGGTAGGGGTGTTGGGGCTGTGGTGAGTTAGACGAGCTGGATTTTTGTCTCCTATAAAAGTGGAGAGAGCAATGGGATTTTATGGAACACACTTGGAGCTTCGAGTTCTTATGATGACCTCTCCTATAGACGTGGAGAGAGGATGTTGTTGGGAAAGGTTTTGTCTACTTGTGGGGCTTTGCTTCTACAAACCTCTCACTTAGTAGTAATGACTAGTGGTATGGAGAGACTTATCTTCTTTAGTAACCGTCAATGCTATAGCCTGGCTTTTACAAGCTTTTCTCTTGGGTTTAAGGTGCCCGCTAAAACCTGGTTGTAATGGGTTGTTGGTCGTGTCAAAACCAATGGGGTCAAGATACATGTAATATCTTGGTTTTGTGTTGGGCAACTGGTTTGGGCTACTGGTTTGTCTTTTTTATGTTGTGGGGCTTTTTTGACTTCTTTTTAGGTAGCTTGGACATCCTTGTTTGGGTTTCGGGTCCATTCAAAACCTGTTGTATATGGTTTTAGGTCCATCCAAAACCTATTTTTTCCAATTATCAAAAATAAAAGAGAAAACTTTATCAAAATAAAAATTGATAGGGCATCTACTTCTTGGCATTTTCTTATATATCTAAGCTCTATTCTGAAAAAATATTGACCAGAATAAAAACTTCAATAAGTATAGGAACTATTTAATTCATATTCAAAGAACTTCCACATAGTGAATGTTATTCTACTAAACATGAAAACCATGATATAATTAACTAAAAAACTTTGTTCACGAATGCGTAAGAGAAAATCATCCTTTATGAATAACATGCAACAATGAGAAGAATCAAGAACATTTACAATCATCCTTTATCATTGATTTAATGATTCCATAGCAGCCAAATTTTTGTTTTAACTATAGGGCTTCATCAACCATCTTATGTATTTACAATTCTTGGTATGATGTGAATTTTCCTCAATGTTAAGAATGGAAACACTCTAAAGATCTTCAGGAAATTTCAAATCCTCCTTTCTACAATAAGGCATGCCATAACACCAACATAGATGTAGCATGGAACATGGGGTACATAAAGCATGGCCCAAGCTTAATCTTAAGGTGGTGACTCAAGCTTACACAACATTGTAATAAAGGCATCCTAACCTCATCCACAATTTTCCAATCACAAAAAAACACATAAATAGAGGGGCATGGTAGGGAAGAGGGCCTACAGGAGAAAACAAGTTCAAAAAATTTATTTGAACAAGATATTGCATATTAAGATCACATTAACTAGATCTAAAAGATATAGATAGAACTAAATATTTTCTATAGGAAAAGGCCAAGTATTCTACCACCTATGATTCTAAAAAAAAAATCAATGAAAAGTTAAAGATATGTTCCTTAAGACACTATAACTCTAAAAAAATCAAGTTTCCTTGATTTACTAGAGTTTGGAGGTAATCCATAAGTCCTCATGGTTCACAATATCCCTTTGAAATATTTCTTTAAGTTCAAGTCCAATATGGAAACCACTAACTGGAGCTTTAGAAGTTCTATGTGGAATTTGAGTAAGGAGAAAACTGAATTCTATAATTACACAAGATTACTAGAGACCTAATACAATTGCAAAAGTATGCATTACTGGGGAAGAAACTTAAATGAAAACTTAGAAGAGGATATTTATTAGCATGAAACGAATCAAGAAATTTCAAACCAAAAGAAGCAATTTTAAATTTTATTTTATACTCATCATCACTATATATTTCCTATTTCATAGTTTTCCAAATGTAAGGACACTACAAAATTTTATTCAATAAGATGCCAATTCCAAATTTAAAATATCTTAAACATTTTTAATTTCTTTGAAATCTATAAATGGTCTGTATAAATGCTTCATGTTAGTCGGGATCTATTCAACCTCTATCTGATGTAATTCCAGAGGAAAGTGATTAGTGTTTGTGGCTAGAAATGCCTTACGCTTTGCTTAGATAAAATATCCCACATTGAACATGAACGAAATAACTACTCTATCCAATCTGTTGAGAAATGATCACTTCATTGAAGAATCATGTGTATAAATGTAAGGTTTGATTATTGCAGTTATAAAGAATAAAAATGATTGGGTTTTCTAATGGTGCCTTATATAAATTATATGCTAATCCATTCTATTCTTGTAGAAATCATTTGGAATTGAGATAACTTGACAGTTGTAGTTTGTGTTGTTGATTGCGTGTTTCTTTGAATTATGTTTTCTTTATTTCCTTGGGACTATGTGGCGAGTTGAAACTAAGCGAATGATAAACAAATAAATTGTACTTATTAAATTATAGATCCTTCCATCTATTTTATCTTTGAGAGAGAGATTGAAAAATATATATTGACATCTCTTAGTCACCTAAATTAAATAAATAAATAAATTTAATGTTTTTTTTTAATAAATAAGATTTCCTTCCATTTTGCTCATCCAAAATTTATCTTTAAGTTTCATTATCAATGGAAAGGATTACAATGGGGAGATTTTTTTTCATATTGTACCCAAGATCATTTTAAGTTGCATTTGAGCTGGAGAAAACATGGAACTAACTGGTGTTGATGGGGCAAAGGATGTGGCAGTACTAGCTATGGAGGCCTATTTGTTGTTTACTCCATTGTTGGCTAGCTTCATTATGGCTTTGGCCTGCCAAGTACATGTCATAATTTACACTATGACATACCATTCATGTTGAGTGTAACAATCTGATAGTTAAATAATTGATAATAATGGAAAAAAGATATTTCTTATAAAGAAGAATTGTATCTATTAGCATACCATGTCTATTGAAACATTGTAAACATTCACTATTCCCCTATAGAAAATGGTGAGCTGTCCTTGTTCTTGTTGTTGTTTTCTCTCTATGGGATCCCTTCAAAATCACAGGTTGTGAAATAAATCAAAAATTTGTTGGTTTCAATGTCCTTAAAATCTCTAATCATCATTTTAAAAAAACAATTAGATAATTTATTAATTAGAGAACTCGTTACAATACCAAGGTTTTAGATTTGAAGAGAAAGAAAAAAATGTATTAATCTTTTATCTATTTGAATCTAGATAAAATTCCCATTATTGTTAATGGTATCTAAAAATTTTGATATGTTATGGATATATACAGGCAGCTAGAAAACTGAGGGAAACAAAACATAAATTTTTATATATTTTTTCCATCATCATTGTTAAGGATCACATTTTAGGATATTTTCTTGGTATTTCAATTTGATAATAGATCATGGAGCATGATCTGTAATATGCTTCAATCTCATTATTATGGATCACACTTTATGATATTTTCTGATGATGGATCATGGAGTGTGATGCATAATATTGATAAAAAATATACACAATCAAATAGAAATGCTCAAACTAATAATATAGGCTAGAAATCTCATGTCTAAAAAAAACACTATAAACAAAAAGTTCTTGGCAAGTTACAATTATAGATTTTGTGCATGTTAAAACTAACCATTTTGACATATTCATGCTCTAGCCCAAAGAGTTCTGATACATTTTAAGATATTCTAACAATAATACTAGTTTTGGGACAAAAAGATTTCCTTAAATTGTTCACTTAACTTTACAAAAATCTTTTATCTTTGCAATATGTTATTGAGGGTATTTTCTCTTTAGTTTTTCATCAACACACTATTTTACTTTTTCTTTACTCAATATTTTGGAGTTTCCCAACTAAACTAGGATTTGCTTCAAAGGGTTATGATTAAATTGTCATTTTTGTTAGGGGCATGATAGAAAAAAAACCTATACCACACAAGGGGAATGATAATCATGACAACAGAGTAATTTTGAAATTTAAAAACTCTTAAAGTGAGGTTAAAGCTTCTCTAAGTGAAATTCAGACCCTTCCTCATGCCAATAGCATTTAGCTCCTAAATTCCAATGAGGAACAAGCTTAGACTAGCTTCCTAAACTCATTTAATTGAGAAGGAAATATTGTGTAAGGAATTCTCAATAACATCAAGAGTTGTATTAGGTAATTAAAAATAGAATTCTTCTTTCTATTAATTGCTAGTATCTCAGCTTCTACAGCCCAACCATCACTTTTCATTAAGAAAATATCCTTTTTATTAAGATCTCTCAAAAGTTGAGACTAGATACATGTTAATATAATTTGGCCTTTTAGTTGTAAGTAGTGTGGTACAATAGGTGTAGTCCCTTTTAGCTTTTCTAGTAATTATGGGACCTATAATCCATTTCAAATTGGGAAATTCAACTAGAGAATACAAAACTTTCAGACATTTCCATGAACAAATTTTATTCAAGGAACAAATTAAAGCATTTGTTGAAGCACCATCAGGTTTTTAAGATTGGATGCATGTTAATGGATTAATAAAATCTATTATTGCAAGCAAGGAAAATTGCATTCTAGCATAAAGTTACGTAGGCGTGGATGATACAACAAAGTGATTATTTAGAGTCAGACCTTTGACTAAAGGAATACTAAGAAAATGGTTTTTTCCATTTATTATTTGTAGATTAGTTTTTTAATTCCATGCCGGTTACAACTTACATTACAATGAAGCTTTTGAGTTGTGTTTAAGTAGATTTCATTTTCAAATTGGTTGCAAGAAATGTGACTTTGAATTGGCTTCTTGACTACAATGATAAAAGAGTTGGTATTCACATTGCAGAGTCATCTTTACTTTAACCGTGTCAAGAAAGAATGGCCTCCAAGTAATTGACACCTTGATACTCAACTTTATCTTCAATACCTACATCAAACGTAATACATTCATAAACAATGCCCTCAAGGAGCACATCAATGTGTTTCTTCATATGATCAAGACCCCATTATGATCCGGTATCAGATGTATCATCAGAATCCTCAACAAAGTGTCAGTTATTTCTTCACCAATAAGGATCATTATTTCTTATCTCTAGTGAATATGGAGGCTCATCATACAATGGATTTTCCATTACACTTATTGCTGACATAAGAGCCTCAATTTTCTCAACATGGATGTCTAATTCCTCCAAGTCATTACAACATCCAAAGTCAGTGTAATCATTAGAAAATAAAATAGACCTATTGTCTAATGCAATTACAATATTATCAAGACATTTCTCATCTACAACAAATGAAGGATAATCACAATCCACAAAAAAATTATCATACTTAATGCCATCATTATAACTACAAGAAGGCTCGTCAATATTGCAACTATGTTCAAAATTTTCAGATTGAATGCTTAGTCTTATGTCATCCATAGGAGCATAGGTAGTGGGACCTTAAACAAAATTGGAACCACACCATTGAAAACCAAAAAATTGAAGAATACATGCAAACATGGAGCAATTGCTAACCTTTCTTCTTGACTAAATTTTTTTGTAGACCTAAGATTTTCTTAAGGTCTTCAATAGGTTCTTTGGATAGAGTTACCACCTCTTCTCAAAAGATTGAACTTCAAGAAATATGAAGCTCATTCAAAGATGAATATCCTTATGGGTTTTCTCCCACAATAGAGTCACACATATACCTTTTGAAACTTGCTCAACAGGAACATTTCTAGGTTTAGTAATTCCTCAGTATCTAAACTAGATGTTCAAACTCACCAATTTCCTAATTATAATAGTCTACAACTAGAGATTCATAGTACATCCCCAACAAAACTTTTTTGTTGGTGATTTTTCCAGCAGAACTAAACAATCCTCTAAGAAGTAGCAAACTCCTATGATGAAGAACTGTTAGGTTAGTGGCCAACACAATGAGCATAGGATTTTAAAGTTCATACTCCTTCACTTTAGGCTTTGCAAAACCTAGGAGGGTAATCCCAATTGCGTTTTGTGTAATATAATCAATTAGTAACACATTTATACATAGATTAATTCCTTTTATAGTAGATAAAATTAATTTCACTAAAGATTTGGTAGATTTTTAAATGAAGGATTAGCCATCTGCTAGGAATTGAAAATAATTCCACTTTTACTACCCTTGGAGAGATTTTCTATTTAAGTATTATCTTCTCAGAAGTCTAGAGCCATGAACACTATTTGTTCATCTTATGCAAGATTTTCTAAAAAAATGACCAATGTCTAATCAATTGGAGCAATGAAGTTAAGTACACAAGAGGATTAGTAATATACAAATTACTTATTTAAGGGAGAAATTGACTATTTTCATATTGTTGTGCATTTACAAAAACTCACTATGCAAGAAACATTTACTTCTTAGCAATCCTAAGCCATTCCTTACAAATTTTATGACCCTATTCAAGAATTTTAATTAATTATTTGAATTAAAGTTGAAAATAGAGTAATACATTCAAATGAAATATTTGAAGACAAATGATAACAACATTAGTATTTCTCATTCTTGACTTTTAAATGAACATACATTGGAGAGTATCAATTCTTTGACTAATATTTGTTTCGATATCAGTGATTTCTATAAAACTTGTTTAAGATCGTTACATACATGACTTCTTATCCAAGCCAAAAAATTGGCCTACTTCAGAATTATATTCTAAGTTCCCTTTCTAAACTTAGCTTTTACCTAGAACCCTATTAAGACTTCAGAATCCGACTTCTGTAATAAGCCCTTAAATCCCCTTTTATTGGATAAGGGAGAAAAAGGCATCAGGCTTAATTACACTTACATTTCATTTCATTTGGACCAAAATTCAATATATTATTACTTTGTTACATGCAATCATTTGAGGAAAATGGAAGAGTAAAAGATTGCATTCCACATTCCCTAAATGAAGACAATCCAACGCCTTGAAAAGGAATTTTTTTTGTAACTGTGTAGAATCCTCATCCTTGTTTACCAAAGAAGATTCTCCAATAGCAGCTCCAATACAAACTTATATATCACCTGTAAATGACATACGCACTGCCAAGGTTAACTAGTCTATCACTTCTACATACCAGCCCGAAAACTTTCCAGCTTAGCACATGAAACAAGAAATAACATGAATGTTGAATAGGACAATCCTAACATAAAGGGAATGGTATCATCAAAAAAAAAAGGGCGTAATCATCACCCTGAGTCATCAACCTCAAAGGATATTCACCCATGTTTTATTTGTGATGGGATTGGAGAAACTGTCACCAACTCTTTATCAGGATTCCTCAATAGTACCAGGGAGAGGGGATAATAATTTCCCTCTGATTCAGTATCACCCTCATTTTCTGAAGGGTTATTAAGAACCTCACATGGATAATTGCATTCCTTTGTATAGGCCTTATAATGTTCACTCTCCATCCATGCTCTCTTTTCATATTTTACCATCATCTTCTCTTTGTGTTTGATTAATTCTTTTGAAAGTATCTACTCTTTTGGATGGTAATTTTCCTTGGTAGTATACTCCTCGAATTTCCCTAATCCTACTCTTATTTTTGGCATAGAAAGAGCTCTATACATTCCAAATTTATTCTCAAGACCTCCCTTAGTCTCAAACAAACACAACTCCTCAGATTTTTGAATCATCATTACAGACCTACTTTCCTAGAATGTCTAAACACTTCTCTAAGAAAATTCAATTCTTGGACACTTCTTCATCAACCTTTGACCCTCATTCATTGTAAAATGAATTATGACATGGAAAATCACTCAAGTAATCTACATTAAATAGGAAATTTGAAGTATACAAGATTAATGACTCGAAATCTCCTTATGCGAGCAAGTTGGTAACTTACAGCTCAAGATTGAATCTAAGCCATTACTTTTAAAACACTTAAAAATTCATCCATGGGAAACATCAATTCTAGCTCAAGTGTTGTGATCTATCAATAAGCATGTATCATCAACCTATTTTGTGCTTTCATTAATATCAATGAAGTACACAAGACAAGTTTTCTTAGAGAAAAACTTTCTTTATAAACTTCATCACTTCATCGGTGATCCTTCCCTAATCCTGAGGTGCTCAGTAGTGATGAAGTTACTTATTTGATGACTTCTTGTTCATTGGATCATCCTGCTTTAAAGCTTCATCAATGGTCCTCCAATTCTTTCACTGATCCCTTTTTTTCTTTACGCGAGATCCCTAGGATGTTGCCACATTGTTCCTTCAATTAATGGTTATCGTCTATCACTAATTTATTTTATCATCACTTGGCTCTATCAAAGATGAAAACATCCCTGTGATGGCCTTTAACCCTTGATTCTATGGCGTGACTTCTGGTCACATCTATTCCTTCATCGTGCATCACCAATTCAAACTTCATGCCTAGGATCCCATCAATAGTGAGAGACATTGTGGAAACACCAGGTCTTAGACACATGCACCTGCGTAGAAAAAATGGCACCAAATACATCTTCCATAAGATCATATCAAATTAGCAAAAGAAAATCCATTTTAGAAGGTAGTGATCGCTTATTGCTAATTTACAACTTAAGTTCTAAGATAAATCCACGATGAGTGATAAGGCATTTGTTCATCATTGATTTCCCTCATATATTGTGCAAGAAATTAGTGATAAATGGTTTACATTATTTATAGGTTTCATCGCACATCACTAATGTGAGAACTACTTTTCACAACATATCCACGATCACATGGTGTGACAACATATCACTTATCGCTAAATTACAAATTTTCTTTTCAATGGCCATTTGTGATGGGTGATAAGAGCATAAGGATAAGAACATCGCTCATCGCTATTACAAATTTGAAAGATCAAATTCCATTAGCGATGAGTGATATCAAAGGAAACTACTGCTCATCGCTAATTCAAGGTGTAAACCTATGAATAAATCAACTATGAGTGATATAGTTATAAGGGCCATCAAGACTTAAGTGAAATTTTTAGGTATGTGCTCATAACTTGTTCTTATGAAGGGGACTCCCTAGGATAATAATTAACTCAAAAAAATCTAAGTTATAAAATATAAAAAGCATAAGGGCTCAAGGATACTTACCCAATTTTATAAAATAGAAAGGTTTGAACCTAGGCTAGAAAGAGTTGGTTACCAGGTGACAATGAATGACTAAAGATACATTAAAATAACTGGAAACGGGTTATAGGGAGTCAACGGCCTAATAGAATAATATAAGCTTTTGTAGATAGCAACCCTATATCTAAATGCAATAAGAGTTTTAACATGGAACAAGAAATTTTTTTTTGAGGGTTCCATAAGAAAGTATGCCTTATTTTGAGGTGACATGAGAAACATGTTATTATACAACATAACATTGGAAACATATTTTTCTTTCATACCACTTGCTATGACATGAGAAACATGTTATTATAGATTATGTTTGTCGAAGCCAAGTGTATGCAAGGATTTGGGCACACATGTATCTATGTAACAACAAATGTAGGCCATTAAAAGTAAAACTACAAAACCTACACTCGTTTTCCTCCCTATCATATTGGCATCATGAAGCCTCATGGAATTTAGCCAAACCCCCAAGCAAGAAAAGTATGAAACGTCCACGGGGAATTTCATGGAGTTTAATCATACATCACACAATAAAAAAGTTGGGGAAAATTTGGTGTTTTCATATATAATCTCTCATATTGTTGTATTTTCTTTACTGTGGTAACTTAAAAAAAAAAAGGTATCTTGATTTTTGAATTCTTTTGCATGCTTTAGCCTAGTTCCTACAAATAAAAGATAGGGGTATGTTAGTGGAAAGGAAAGAAAAATAAAAAATTAATCATAAAAAGTGAGTAAGTATATGGGTAAAATTAATATAGACAATGTGAAGCCAAAAAATAATTAATAATTTTTGCAATTGGTTAACCAAATCTCTCTATTGACAATGGATTTTTTTTTACTTACATGCACTATTGATGGTGTTTAACAAGGTCTAGTTGCATTGGATCGAGTTGTTGGGCCATGAAAGAATTTGAAATAGACACTTTACAATACACTACTTTTTTTTAATGTCTATTGTATCTGTGCAACATTATCAACAAAATAATATAGATATACAATAAAAGTGGTTAGTACTCTTTGTTGTAAATAGAAAGAGATAAAATGGAACATTTTGAATACATGGCATCTTGGTAAAGAATTGGAAATAAGTAATCTATTGGGGAAGTTGAAAAGAGAGTTGTGGAAAGAATGAAAAATGAAATGGATAGAATAGAGTATGTTTTTGGTAGACAAGTGGATGGTAGAATTTTTGTGTCCATGTATATAAGCAGTGAGAAATATTTGATGGTGGAAGGGAAAAGCAATAAACCCATGCTCGTTCTCCTCCCTGCCATATTGGCATCATGAAGCCATGTAGGCTATAGGAAAACCCCCGAGCAAGAAAGGTAGGTAAGGTCCATTGAAAATCTCATGTACTCTTATCATATATCATACAATAACAAAGTTGGTGGAAAATGGGTGTTTTTGAACAAGTTTTTTAATATTGTAGTCTTTTTTTTACTCTAACAAGTTGAGAAAAATAGGTATCTTGATAAAGAATTAGTATAATGGGGTTTGAGGATGGCTGGGGGAAGATGGATAGATGAAATATATAGAACAATTTACAATAAATAAAAAGGCCCATCTAACTTTACAATGTGAGTTTAAATGTACCTATATTTAAAATACAATTGTAATCTAAGGAAGCATATAGTAAAAATGGTCATCGAATTGACAAGCGTACTGTTACATAGACGGCCAACTATTACATAATGCATAGTTTTCTTTGAGGAACTAGGAAAAGTAATATCATAAAAGATATTGATACAACACAAGCAATCTATGTAAGAGTTGGCTTGTCAATTCAAAATTCAACCTAATAGACAAAATAGAGAAATTGTAAAAGAAATATTATAAAAAGACTTTAAGAATAAGAGGTAAATGATAGATGATTGAAAACCCACATTAAACATATTGATACAAGGCATGCAGTCTATGTAAGAGTTGGCTTGTAAATTTAAAATCACCCACATGGGAAAACACTTAGCATTCTACTTCCACGTATCGAGCCAACCAACTTGACCATCGCCACCACATGTAGGAAACAAGCTCCATTGCTATCACAAGTAGCCCTGGGTAGTTTGTTGTAGGGAGCTTAAAATAGATGACAAAAAAAGAATATCATGAAACATATTGATATAAGATTCGATCTACATTCTTTGGTAGTATATATTGAAGAAAAATAGAGAAATTGTATAAGAGGTGGTAGAATAACATTGATTTGGTACTAAATATTATAGGGAAAAAGTGAAATTGTATTGAATTTCCTAAAACATAGATAGATACATACATACAAAAAATAAACATACAGGTAGATATATACATATGCATATATACAAATGAAGACCATTGTGGCTCATTCCCCATAACAAACTGTTCTTCATTTGGTGCCAGGTGATGGAGCTCAAATTTTTCATTAAGTTTGTGGTGTTAAACCCATTTTGAAAAGATTATTGCTACCCATTGGCCTTACGAGTCCTATTTAATGTGGGTTTCCATTCATCTTTCATTTACATCTAATTCTTAAGTGTTATTCTAACACCTCTTACAATTGTTACATATGTATATCTAAACGGATGTGTATACTATATTCATATTTATGTAGGTTGCAGTTTAGGAAAGAGTTTAAAATAGCATATATAAATATTATTTAGGTTGTGAGAAAAATTGCTACAATACAGCCATAGCATTCAATGATATAGCATTGAGATGTTGTTAATAAGAGAGTATTTAATGGTGGAGTATGTGTAACATGTTCATAATGCTATAATGGCCCTTTTGACAATGCAAATGAATCAATATATTTTCTTACACATTTTAGAGTATACTTTCACACACTATAACATTGAATAATGCATTTACTTCCTCCTACGCCATTGTACCATAACACAAGGATGCATTAAGCCCCGTGTGACCAAACACTTACCATTCTTCCCCTATGTTTCAAGGAAATCAAGTCAACCACCACCAACCCATGTAATTAGAAAAGTGCATGTCACCATAAACAACCCCAGGAAAATCATCGGCGGCCCTTGACGGTTTTAAATTTGCAGTGCTAGGAAAGTCTATTCACAGCTGGGAGAAAAAAAACCCAACATAGATTTGAAACAAAAACCCAATAAGTAAATGCCCATTTTTATATAGATTGGTTGTGTTGTATCAATATGTTTCAAAGTATTGTCTTGTTCCCATTTGTTTGAAGCTCCCTGTAACAAGGTGTTCATTGTTGTAGTCTTTCTCTTGTATTCTTGATATGTTAACCCAAGTAAATGTTTTTGTGCATGCATTTCATTAGGGATTGTGCCATCATGTATTTTTATGCTTCACATGACACTGTAGAAGTATCTTATTCTATTGTCCTTGTGACAAGAATTTTTTTAACTTTCAAAGTTCTAAAATTTTGTAGATTGGTGTAAACTACAAACATAACATTGAGTTATACATTTGGACCGCTTTCAATTTCTTTTGGTCTGTGCATGTTTATCGGCCTTTGGTTATTGTTTCTTGTTATCTCTGTGCATATTTGGTGCTATATGCATTATGTACAGTATAGGATCTATATAAAAAAATCTTCATAGCTATAGTTTACACCTACTATACTGATGCAGGAGCATCTAGTGGTGTAAGGGCAATCTTGCATCACCCAAAAATAGTTAAATTTCAAGTTTCTCTATTTTTAGATGTTTTTAAATTTTTGAATACCATTTTCATCATAATAAAATTCCCAATTTATGGTTTTTATTTTCTATTCCTGGGTTGAAAGATATTACAGTTTTAGTTTCCATATTTGCACCTAAAAATCTTTCGAGTTAGATTTGAGGCACTTAGAGTCCCTGGATCGGCCCCAAAACTTGCCAAAATCAGCATAGAAAATTTCAAGCGCGTTCTTGACTTTGAGACCTTTCCAACGGTTCAAACGGTTCGCGAATCAGAGTTCCGGATCAAAAGTTATGGCCCCGGGAAGTTGGCGCACTTTCTAGAAGATACAATTGCAAATGTTCTTTTGAAATTTGAACTTCAAGTTGTAATTTTTCGGTGCCAAACCACCTAAACTCAAATTTGAATGTTGTATTGACTCCAAACTAAGAGGAGCTCTATTTATGGGCGGATTTCTAATTTTTGGGTAACTTTTTGGGGACAAGCTCACATATTGTGAAAGGGTGATTCTGTAGCTTGCTGTAACTTGCATGTGTTGTAGAACTTGGGGATTTGAGATCCTTTGCATGTAAGAAGCTCCATTTTCTGAATAATAAAATTATTCTATTGTTTGTGGGTTATTTTCTAAGTCTCGGGCTGCGCCCTCATCATATACACCATATGTTAAAATTGTATTTAAAATGGGTTTTTGACCATTTTTCATTTGAGGAATTGTAGAAGAGGTGTTAGGAAAGCACTTAAGAATCACAACTAAATGATAGATGATGAAACTTGTAACAACTTAATTGAAGACCTAAAATGCTGAAAATATTGAATTTAATGTCTACTAGGAATCATATGCCAGTCTGGGCCATTTAGCTCCAGATTAGGCTTTTTGGGCAAGAACAAAAATCTCAAAAAGACAAGTCTGGAACCCCTGAAAACTACAAATTTTAGTTTACTAGGACTTATACACCAGAAGTGGCGTATCAGTCCTATTTGGATTTTCTGGAGGATTAGGATATGAATCTGCTCTTCAACCTCTATACTATCTTCTCAACCTAGTTTCCAGATCTAAAATGTTGAATTATGCTCTATAGATGTCCTTCAATAATCTTGTAGATGATGTGACAACTTTGAAAACTTTCCTCAATCTTGTAACTCAATCTTCAAAGGATATTCAAGCTCCAAGACACCTAGATCTACAATCACACACTAAAGAGAGGGAAAAATGTTATTTTTTTAGTAGAAAGGGGTTTGCTTCGATCAAATCCCATTTTGGTAATCAAACCTTGAAATGAAATGATATAGAAAGGGGGAATGATGAATGAACAAAAATCAATGTTGTAACTAACCAAACCAATGAATAAAAGGCTACAAACATGTATGAGATGGCTCCAATGGATGTAGATCTTGACTCTTGCTTGAATGTGAGAGATCTTGAATTGGATGTTTGCTTGAATCATGAAAACCCTATATCACAAATGTTAGCTCAAAAAAAAAATGATGCATTATGACTTTGACATGACACTTGATACTTGAATGATGCTCTAAATCACTTGATAATCAACTCTTAAATTCTCTTGAATGCCCTTGTAAACTCCAATTTGCTATTAGGAATGCTCTCATGAAAGTCTTAGGTGAAAATGAGTGAAATAATCTTGTATTTATACTTGTTTATGAAAAATTTCTTTAAATTACAATACTACAAGATGACATCAGATCTAGGAGAATAAAATCCCACCATGAATTTGAATTTAATTTATGTTTAAGCCACACAAGACTTATACGCTAGAAGTAGCCTATGAGTCCCAAATCACTAAATCTCATCCATACAATCCAAAAAGGAATGAATTAGGATTGGATGTTGGTTCATGTTGGAATTATCCTTAGAAAGATGCATTAATTACGGCTTGTGGATGTCAAATAAGGCCAATTGAAGCATAAAGAGGCCTCATTAATTAATAAAACCATAGATTAGTGTGAAAGCATGTTACAACACTTTACAACACCCAAAATAAGGTACCAGTAAGTCCATTTAGTTTACAAGGTCCCAAGACCTAATGTAAATGTGTTAAACACACTACAACACTAAATAAAGGCCACATTAAGCTCAATTTAACAAGGATGGCTCAAACAAATGTGAAAATGCAAAGGAATACATTTTCTGACATTACAGGAATATGTTGAGTATCTTGATATGATTAGTTTTGTTAAGGAAAAGTAAGATTGTCTAGGGAAAAAATAAATATTTTTCTATACTCTTTAATAAATCAAGATTCTTTGACAAAGCTATCCAAAATAGAACATTCTAGAGTATTAAAGTAAAATAATAGGTTTGTAAATTCCTCAAAAAAAAAAACAAGTTTCTAAAGTTTAGATCTGGAAAAATATATCTGTGACTAATGATTGGAAAAATTAATAGTATACATTCATTTTGATGAAATGTAACTAAATCTCTAAATTAGTATAACTTTTTCCACCATTTAATTCTATTTTATGCTTTTCTTTCTCCTATTTTCTATTGATGTTTTATCTTTGTTATTGTTTTAGATTTTTTTACATATTATCAAAGCTAAATTAGGAATGTAAATATTCCAATAGGGCCGAGATATTTTTAGATTAATATTAGCTTGACTAGATAAGCTTTGAACTAATATAATCTATTCATTTGAGGTCTAATTCTTGAATTGAGGTCTAATTCTTTCTATAACATGGAAGCAGTTTAGAATATTTAAATATTATAGTCAATAATACTTTTAGAAAAAAAAACTCTATGACAAATATTGAATAACGTAATTGGAGAAGCTTAAAAAATTATAAAGAAAATGAGTTATGGAATTGTAAGTTGACCTAAAGGTATTATGGGAAATTCCTTATATCCTAATCTAATTTTAACTATGAATAAATTTAGAAAAATATTATAAAGATATAGATAATTCTAGAATTGTTAGTATTGAAGAAAAAATTCAAAACTTACACCCAATTGATACTTTAATGAATCTACATCTTTCAATGCTTGACATAACAAAATAAGAATTGAATATAAAAAAATATTTTCAATGAATAGGAATGGTTAAAAGAAAGCTTCCATAATCTTAAAATTTATTTAAAGAAGGAATACGAATGTTTATTCAATTAAATCTCAATACTCCCAAAAAATGATAAGTTTTGTTAGTTAATTTAGATGATGGATTTTAGATTATTAAAGAAGGATGTTAAAAATAATCATGCATATATAACTAAGTGTAAGTCATTTTATTTATAAGTTGATGAGAAGAAGAAATGGAAAATCTCTAATGGATATTTAAATAATGAAGTTACTAGCCATTTTTCTAGAAATCATGGTGCAAAAGATCAAGTAGGATGAAGACCAAAAATTTATAGACATTGTGGAAGTGAGAATCATATAGAAAAAGAATTTGAAGATGAGGGGCAATGAAAGGAAAAAATAGAAGTCTATGAAATGAACTTTTAAGGATGGAAAGATGGATAGACATAAATTTATTTCCATCTAATTGAAAATGAAAGTAAAATCAAGTATGGAGATAATTTATAGACATAAAAATAACTCTGTAGAGTGTTAATGGGGAATAATTTTCTTTAGAATCTAATAGAAAGATAGTTTATATTAAGGAACATCATTTCACATGACTAGGAGATTTTTTAATGATTTTTATATAGAGTAGAATTTAGATAAAGGAATTACCACTAACAATATAATAAAACATTCAATTTTAGGAATAAAGAATATTAGGGTAACAAATGGGAATTTATTTTTTTACTTGAAGGATTAGAGTATAAAATTATTTTTAATTATATAAAATTTCTCAAGTTAGTTATATTTTTTTCTCATTGTTTATCAAGTCATTGTTAGAAAATAGAAAATACTTCAGAAATGTCAGTGTTATTGCTAGAGAAGATAATAAATAGTGTCTTTAAATGTGTTGTAATTTTTATAATGAATACAAAATCTCCCTTTCTTAGAATAATTATATGTGGCAACATTAACATTACAAACTTGGGACATATAAATTATAAAAAATTATAAGAAATTATAATAAATATCTAGTTATAGGATTAACAAAGATTTTATCTTCTAACAGTTTTGTGTCAAGGATGTGCATTAGGTAAAAATTGCCAAGATATTTTTAATTCAAGAAAAGCATGGAGTGCTAATCATTCACTAAAAACATTTTCATAGTGATTTATTTCAGTAGAGTTATCCTTCACTTTCATGATCTTCGTACCTTCTTCCTTTTATTTATGATTATACAAAGTGAATATTGATTTTTTTATTGGAAGGAAAAGAGAATAATTTAAGGATTTCTAAAATTTATAGCTTTAGTTAAAAACATAAATAGAAAAATAATTAAAAGATTAAGGATAGGTAATTAGGGTGTTTTTTTATTGTTTAAATAGATTATTTAAAGGGCTCCAACCCTTTTAAAATTGAAGAAAGATAAAAATAACAAGGAATTCTTCTAAAATTATGTTACAAGAAAGAACTAAAATGTACTAAATAGTATCATAACTTGACCTAGTAGTTTAAATTCTCTTGGCCCAAGTGTAGGTTAAAGAAACATAATTTGGAAGACCTTTCTTCCCTTTTTGGAAAATGGTACAATAGATTTAATTGTCCCCCTCCACAAAAGTGGGAGAGGGAGGCGAGACTATCCAAACATGAATAGGGGATAAGGCCTATAGAGGTAAAATTTTGGTTGATGAAGTCTATTGTTGAAGAGTTACCTCAAAGACAAGATAAGGTGTATCAACACAAACCACAAATGGGGTTGTGAACTAAAGGACTAATAGATAAAGTTGTGATGAGTGAGAAAGGGGAATTTTTTCCAATATCAACAAGAGGCTTAAAGGCTTGAGTTAGAAACACTACTAACCTCATATACCATAAGGTGTTACTATTCATGTAGAAATTCTTCCACTAGGATGAAGAATATAAGACCTTTAAACATGGGAAATATAAGGAAAAATGAACTATATAAAAGAACTATGAACAAAAGAAGGGGATGCCATCGTAATACAAATGTTGACACCAATACCAAACAACATGCAAAACAACCTTAATTGGGAGAGGTGAAGAGAAGTCCAAATAAACTAATATGCTAGCATAGGCTGGGTTAGGGAACATACTAAAATAATGATCCACCATGATAAACCCTTAGACTAAGTTACAAATGCCTTTAAAGTGGGAGTTGCACCAAAAATAAAGAGGAAGTAAGAATATGTATCCAAACATGAAGTTGGTTAAAATATTTAGGTAGGGGTTAAAATTGTTGGTAAAATGCATAAAATTTGATTGATTTATTAATCATTATGTAAGAAAATTTATACAAGAGAAAAGTAGTTGGAATGAGTAGTTGCATGGTTGGAATGAGGCAGTTGTTGAACTATTAGAACTATTCAAACCCCTGTAGCCCCATATAATGTAATATAACTATATTAATAATAATTCTACCATTGGCCCCCTTATTACATTGTTCTTGAGACCACAAAATCACCTTTCCAAGGCACACCCCTTAAGGCTTACATATCAAAACTTGTTGATTACAAAATATGTATAGATTCATGAGAAGATTTTCCTTTTGAAGAATCAAATCCTGAATCAGGTAGGACTCTTGGAAGTTGCCTCATAAACCTTAGAAAGGTGTAGCTCTGAGATGAATTCCCGAGTCTTTCCTCTCATCAACACCTAATCATAGATTGTAATTATTGGACAACCAACCTCCAAGTTGTCTCCTCAACCCTCATAAAGGTATAATCCTTGGTCTAGACTATAACAATTGGACAACCATCCTCCAAGTTGTCTCCTTGACCCTCATAGATTTATAATCCTTGGTCACAATCTCGGGAACTCTCTTGGAAACAATCCATATTGAGCTCTTCGCCAAATCCCTTATGTGTCTCCAACAAAACAAACTTCAAAATATATGTATTCTTCAAATCTGTCAGAAACAACAAGGAAAGAAAGAAATTAAAGCCAAAAATGCTTCTCATGCAAGGAATCATCTCAATGTGAGAAGATGACTTGAGATGATGGAAATTCCTCCATTCTCTGGTGCCATCAACTTCCAATATGACTATTACACTTTATCCATCTGATGTCTTGGATGAGTCTTTGGAGGCCTTATCAATAATAGAAAAGATGGCCTCAAAATTCCAAGCATAAGTCTTTGAATATCTATTGGTAACATTGAAAAACTCATCTACAAGATACTCAACAATGGTTTTAATGTTTTGGAATGGAATTTCCTAGGAACCTGTAGTAAGAAGATAGATTTCTTGACTAGAACATCTCATAAAAATAATTTGAATTGCATCTTCTCTTGCAAAGCAACTTCCAAGTTACCACTAATAAGAGATACATTCAAATGATTATGTAACCATTTATGAATCCTCATATAATGCAAATCAATGATCTTCTCGCTCTTGAATGGAAGATTTGGTGGGTCTTCATCTTCTTGACCTCTGGATAACTCTCCTCCTTCCATACTCTCACCAACATAACAATGCACAAAGGTATGCTTGACATACATGAGGTTAAACTTCCATTTTAATATCTTATATAATACACTCTTTTGAATGAATATTTGAAAAAATACAAAATTCTCAAAACACTATTATGAGATATAATCATCCACTTAAAATTCAAAATAAAATCACACCTTAACAAACTTTCTTTTAATAAATAAATTCTATAAATATCCAATCATGAATGTAACTAATGGAACCTCATTAACTTGATCATCAAAACACCCTTATGTGATCTATAGTGTCTTCCAAAACTTACCATAAGCCTTTGACTTCAAATATTTATGCTTGTACGCAATGCCACATCTAGACTGCAGTGATTCTCATGCACAAAAACTTACACTTAGACTTTAGCACTAGTTTATCTATCTTTATATAAAGTCTATATAATTAACGCCATAAGATATATTTTTTGGACTTTTCCCTTGTAACGGAGGAGGAATTTCGTTTGAAATATGATTATGAAATTGTTTGACTGGCATACAATGATCACCAAGCCCGTCTTTGTGAAGTTCTATTAAAAGAGAACTCTAATTGAATGGTATTAGAATTGCAGCAGAATATGTGCTAAGCCTCATAATAAGGTTGAATCTTCAAGATAATTTTTGAAAAAGGAAGTACTCTGCTTTGCTCAATCAATAAGGAAAGCACACTGCTTGCATACAAAACTCTACTTATTTGTAATAAAAAAATGGACATGCCCTGCCACCCAGCCAAAGAGATAGAGAGCACTTTATTACATATATGTAAAACAAGACATGATGAATGATTTAATTTCTTTGCTTTTCCTTTGAGAGTTCAACTCAGTCATGCGGCCACATACAACCATCAGTAGGTCAAGAGGAAGTCTAGGATCTCGAAGAGTGGTATGCTCTGTGAAACGGATGGTTGTCGCAATGAAACCGATGGTAGTGGAAGAGGCGCTGGTCTCTTTAAAAGAACAGTGGAGACAAGTATAATTTTGGAACATTTGCAGGGAAGAAGGATGACATACACTAAATACATTGACTTACTGGTGTGGATGAAAGGCTTAAGATTTGCATTGTTTGTGGCAGTCCTCATGAATGGACAAACACTACAACAAATCTAGCAATGCTATGGACAAATCTACCAAGTTTGAATGCAATGCAGTTTTTTCCCCGCAGTATTAAATCACTTTATCAGATTTTGATTTTGTATATGGTTGAATGCAATTCGTAATGAAAAAGTGTTCTTGTTTTATTGGTTTCAAAAAAGTTATGTTTTTGTGGAAATGCTTCACTGTTCCTCTGGAATGAAAGGAGAGTGAGGAGACGCAGATGTTACTACTTCTATGCTATATAAAGATGACATTTAAGGCACTAGATAATGAATACCTTGTGTTTATGATTTTTTTAGCTTTTGGTATATGTACGGACATAATGACATGTTTCATTGAGATTGAATTCTGAGGCATCAACATTATTTTAAAAATGATAGTAGAGGTGGACAGCAACAGGCTCAGCCCATGCCTTTTGCAGCACCAACATGGTATCAGTCGCCATGTGAAAAGTTTAAACAGAGTGCAGACGAAGATGCAAAAATAAAGAATAAAACAATGTACAGAATAAACAAGAGATGACACAGATTTTTATCGTGGTTCACCAATAATGGCTACGTCCACACTAAGAGCAGAGGAATATTTTATTAGCAACAACAACCAAATACAAATGATACAGCAGCAAATATAAAGATGTATTTGAGAAGCTGAAGAGTCAGCACTTGGCGGGAAACACATAATGTCCGTTGGGCTTCAGCTCTTAACAAATCTCCCACTTGAAGATCAACGGATACTGCAACTCGCCAATCATTCCGCTGCTCTAAAATTCACTGTTACTTCTTCTTAACTAGACCAAGAGAAGTCCTAGCACATTCAAACTTCTCTTTGCCAACAACTTTGGTGAAAATATCTGTCGGATTGACTTTTGTGTCAATTTTTACAACTTTTAACTTGCCCTCTTCAACCACTTGACGAATGTAATGAGCATGACGGTCAATGTGTTTGGAACGCTGCTAAGATGAATGATTGTGAGCCATAAAAATGGCACTACGGCTATCACAAAACAGAACATACTCTCGTTGTTGACACCTCAAATCGCTAAACAATAGCTGTAACCAAATCATTTCCCTAGCACCTTCGGAAAGAGCCAAATACTCAGCTTCAGCAGAAGAAAGAGCAACAAAATGTTGCAGCATTGAAACCCAACTAATGGCTGCACCAGCAAATAAGAAAACATAGCCAGTGGTAGACCGGCGTTTATCCAAATCTCCGCCAAGATCAGAATCAGTGAAACCTTGCAGTTGAACATTATTTCCACCAAAACACAAAGCATAATCAGCAGTACATTTAAGATACCTTAAAATCCATTTGACTGCTTCCCAATGAGACTTTCTGGGATTGCTCATGAACCTGCTCACAACTCCCACTGCATGAGCAATGTCAGGACGAGTGGAAACCATGGCATACATAATACTGCCAACTACAGATCGATAAGGAATATTCTCCATAAAATCTTTATCCTCTTGGGTTTTTGGACTCAAATCAGAAGACAAACGAAAATGAGCAGCAAGAGGAAGAGAGACAACTTTTGCATCAGCCATACCAAATCTATCAATAACCTTGTTAAGATATGCCTCTTGTGATAATAATAGTTCTTTCTTTCGTCTATCTCTACTGATCGTCATGCCAAGAATCTTCTTGGCTGCACCTAAGTCTTTCATAGCAAACCGTGTAGCTAATTGCTCCTTCAACTCAGAAACAATCATCTTACTAGTACCAGCTACTAACATGTCATCTACATAAAACAAGAGAATAACAAATTCACCAGTAGAAATCTGCTTGTAATAAACACATGGATCTGCTTCACACCCAACAAACTTGTGCTCAATCATGAAGCGATCAAACTTAACATACCACTGTCGCGGGGCTTGTTTGAGCCCATACAAGCTGCGCTTCAGCCTGCAATAAAGATGTTCCTGTCCTTGTTGTTTAAAACCTTCTGGTTGTTCCATGTACAACTCTTCAGCAACATCACCATGTAGAAAAGTTGTCTTGACGTCCAACTGGTCAAGTTCAAGATCCCAAACTGCAACCAAACCCAAAACTGCTCGTATTGTATTCATTCTCACAACTGGAGAGAAAATCTCATTAAAATCAATGCCTTTCTGTTGAGCATACCCTTTGACAACCAGCTTGGCATGATAACATTTCTTGCCTACATCCTCTTCTTTCAACTTATACACCCAATGATTTTTCAAGGGTCTGCGGTTAGGCGGAAGTGGCACTAAGTCCCAAGTGTTGTTAGCCTGTAACGAAGTCATTTCATCTTGCATTGCATCAAGCCATTTATCAGAATCAACTGCCTGACACGCTTCTTTGAAAGTAGCCGGTTCAGGTTGATCGGAGAGTAAAAGCTCAGGCTCAGCCTCTTCTGAAAACAATAACTCATAATCAAAAAATTTTGAAGGGCATCTCTTATCCCGGGTAGACCTCCGTAACTGAGGACCCTCTTGTGGCAAATTAGAATCATCCAGGTTCATTTGTTGTAGTTGATTTGGAATACTTGTTACCTTGTTTTGCAAAATGCCTCTATTCAAAACATGTTCTTCATGATTGGGCCTTTGTATATCTCTTGATTGCACAATCCCCTGTGCTTGATCACCAATCAGCGACCCCTGCATACTAATCGACTGAGGTTGTGATTGAAAACGGACTTGAGGATGTTGCATTGTAGGCGCATCTAATGAAGGGTCTAGGGGCGGCCTATCATGTATAAGCGGCTGAGCAGAGTCTAAAGAAACCCGCGACTCATTCCCTGAAGCCTGCATGGTGTCAAAGACTAGAACTGGCAATTGAAAAGAATGACAACTATTTGGAGCTGGCGCAGGAAATAGTGAAGATCGCTCACATTGTATTGGAGGCTGTGAATCATGTGAGGGAGGCTGCGATGAACAGGAAACCCGCGGACCTTGTCCTGCACACTCAATGCCCTGCGCATTGTGACTGAAACTACCACGCATACTTGGAATGTGGCCCAAAATTGACACCGGTTGAGGCAGAGATGCAGAGAAATTGCGAGCCACGGGTATTCCCTCATCCAAACCGGATGAAAAAGAATGATAGCTTTGATTGTGTGCTATAGAGGAAGGCGGCAAGATATTTGAAACAATAGGCTCGCCAAAGTGTGGAGCCCGACCAATGTCAGACAGTGCGGTATCATAATGTAACTCCCTTTGCCATGGGAAAAGAGCAGTATCTGCTAACTGTGGAGAGGAAGAATCCAAAGACACAGAAGATTGTATGGAGTGTTCACCCCCCGAGGACACAGAGGTGGGTGAATTATTTATTCCACCTACATTACCTACCGGTGAATTGCCTGAAAAGGAGTGAGCATTCTCAAAAACTGAGAGGGGTACATATTCCGTAGAAACTACAGGCGCTATCTGCAAAGCTGGAAAAACATGCTCATTAAAAACTACATCCCTGCTGCGAATAATCTTATTGGTGACAGGATCCCACAACCGAAAACCATACTGATCTTCACCATACCCAACAAAAATGCACTTCTGAGATTTGGGGTCTAGTTTGGATCTTTTCTCCTTGGGAATAAGAGCAAATGCTTCACATCCAAACACCCGAAGATGTGAATAGGAGATCCACTTTCCAAGCCACTCCTCCTCTGGAATACCAAAATCTAACCGCGATGATGGGCTTCGATTAATTAAATAAACTGCGGTGTTGCAAGCTTTAGCCCAAAACTCTTTGCCCAGTCCAACATTAGAAAGCATACAGCGTGCTTTCTCCAAAATTGTTCTATTTAACCTCTCTGCAGCCCCATTTTCTTGAGGCATAAAAGGAACAATTTTGATCCTCCGAATACCATTGTCAGCACAAAAATTATCAAATTCTAGTGAGCAAAATTCACCACCGTTATCCGTTTGCAAATATTTGATGACATGCCTACTTTGATTTTCAACCAAAGCTTTAAAAATTTTGAATTTTCTAAAAACTTCAGACTTCCTATTAATCATAAAAATCCAGACTTTCCTAGTGCAGTCATCAAGGAAAGTTACAAAATAGTTAGCCCCTCCAAGAGAAGTTACCTCAGTTGGTCAAAAGACATCCAAGTAGACAAGTTCTAAAGGTGAAGTACGCTTTTCAAGTCTCGTCTTCAAGAAGCTGACCCTTTTCTATTTGCCATAAAGACAATGTTGGGAAAAGTCCAAATCCACTAATTGCAAACCCAGTAATTGATCTCTTCTAACCATCACTTCAAGACCTTTTTTACTCATGTGTCCAAGACATTGGTGCCAAAGTATGGTCTCATTGTTTGTCAATGCCATAGCAGCTCCCACTTGAGAATCATTCTTAAAAACATATAAGCTGCCCACTCTATCTCCTTTGGCAATCTGCAGAGCACCCTTATTGACCTTCCACGAATCTGGAAAGAAAAATGTATTACAGTCTTGTGAAAAAAGTTGGCTGATAGAAATCAAGTTCTTCTTGAGTTTTAGAATATGTCTAACATCTTGCAAAAGCCATGTGGTACCATTCTTGGATTGTAAGAGAACATCCCCTTTACCAACGATCTCTAAAGATTTGTTATCCCCCAAATAAACATTCCCAAACTGTCATGCCTGATAATTAGAGAAGGCATCCGTACAAGAGGTAGCATGAAAAGATGCACCCGAATCTAAAACCCACAATTCTGAAGTATCTTCGCTTATGGACAAAACCAAAACACTATCATTGTGTTCATAAACAGCATTAACCTCGCTGTCTTTAACCTTTTCTTGTGCCTTCTTATAGGAATAACAATCTTTTTTAGTATGACCACTTACCACAAAACTAGCAGTCGCCAATTCTGCCTCTGGATTTTGATCTTTTTGCAGATTTAGATCTTCTCCTATTATTGTCTTTGCCTCTATGATGAGGCCTTCCTCTACTAACAACAGTTAGAGCTTCACCTGAAGAGTTCTCTTGGTTCTTCCTTCGCATATCTTCGCTGAGAAGAGTAGCAGCAACATCATCAAACTTCAATTTATTTTTCGCAGCCACAGAAGTACTCACAGCCATAACAACTCCTTCCCAGCTGTTCGGTAGCGAACACAGCAATAAAATTTCTTTAATTTCATCATCCAGACTGATGCCCACTAAAACTAACTGAGTAACCAGCGTATTAAAATCATTAAGGTGGTTGGACACAATTCCACCTCCTTTCATTTTCAGGTTATACAACCTTTTAATAATAAAAACTTTATTAGACGCTGAAGCCATCTCGTACATCGAAGAAAGTTTATCCCACAATTCCTTCGAAGTTTTTTCTGTTGAAACATTGAACAATACATTACTGGACAGCGAGAGGAAAATTGTCGCCTTTGCCTTCCTGTCCAGCTTCTCCCACTCCTCATCTGCCATAGAACTTGGATTCTTCGCTTTCCCATCAAGCGCGAGTGAGAAGTCTTGCTTTATCAGCAATTACTCCATTTGCACCTTCCACAAACCGAAATTTTGACCCGAGAATTTCTCTATCTTCGCTTCCTCCATAGTTCAGGAAATTCATCACCCATTTCCCAATCAGCTATACCATCACCGTACAGCTCTGATACCAATTGAAAAGTTTAAACAGAGTGCAGACGAAGATGCAAAAATAAAGAATAAAACAATGTACAGAATAAACAAGAGATGACACAGATTTTTATCGTGGTTCACCAATAATGGCTACGTCCACACTAAGAGCAGAGGAATATTTTATTAGCAACAACAACCAAATACAAATGATACAGCAGCAAATATAAAGATGTATTTGAGAAGCTGAAGAGTCAGCACTTGGCGGGAAACACATAATGTCCGTTGGGCTTCAGCTCTTAACACCATGGTCCACCATCAGACTTAAGTATGAGTTCGAGATTGACTTCAGTTCTAAATCAGGTTGCCAATTCTAGGCCATTTTCTCCTGCTCCAAATGCTCAGTTTTCTGATATGCTTCTCGCTCTGCAAGAGAAAAGGTGCAATTATCTTCACTTTTTAAAACCAATTCTATACCTAACTTTTTTCCCTAAAAAAGCAGTATATGAAGTAGAAAGCTAGCAGAACGTACACTTTGATATGTTATGCATCTCAGCATTGGTTTTCTTGGGCTCTGTTCTGTTGGAAACGTAAATGATTTATTAACCATAGCTTAATGTAGACTATACTGTTTTAGCCTATAATGTGCTGAATCCTGAAAGTAGAACCATGCAATCCTGCAATTACAGTGGATGCTTGGGTTGATAACCAATTTTCATGAGTGGCAGAATTGATTTATTATTTTAAAGAAGTTACTGCTAGAACAAATAAATCACTCAAACTACTTGTACTACTTTCAAGGATTGCGATTAGGAACTTTTTTAACTGGGGTAAAATTTCTCTTCCAGTGTTTTCAGGGGCTTCTAAATGAAAATTAATGTAGAATGATAATAGATAGTTGACTTGTCAAGGTAAGTGTCATTTCATTCTCAATTAGTGTTGAGTTTATAGTCCCGGATATTGGCATGAAAGGCTATAGAAAAAGCTATATATTGAAATGGATCAAAAATTAGATCAAAACCCCATAAGTAACAACATCCGAGCTACTACCACCGTTCTTACCCACACCCTTCCACAGCTCAATTGCCTCTGTCACCTTCCCAGCTTCATCCACCATACCATCCTTGCAAAACCCATTGATTAAAATATTATAATCCCAGATCAAATCTTTGCAGCTTCTCTAACCTTACCCTGCTTGCAGAGCCTATGAATCATGGTCCCATAAAAAAAAAAAACATCAGGCTTACACCCATTCTGTCCCATCCTCTGCCAAACCTCTTCAGCCTTCCGGAACCTCCCTTCCTTATAAAGATAATTCAGCACGAAAATTATTTAAACTGAACTAACCAAGATGATTGCTTTGATGTGTATCCGCGGCAAATGTATCAAATACTTTATGAACGGCCTGCATGCGGCGGCAGTGGCCTCACCAATCGAGAAAGGCAAGAGAAGGAATGAAGTCTCCCAGAACAACTACTCCCACGAGATGCGTAATTTGAGCCACCATCTGTGAAAACCCCTGTCCTCCGCTCAGTTGATGATCTGAGTAACTTCTGCCTGCAAACGTTCTGCACACTATGTTGAGCGAGAGGGAGAAGATGTGCTTCCTCAGATTGACGAAGCACACGCCTTGTTCGCTCTCCTGCCACGCGGACCGCACCATGGCAGACACCTCTTCCTCCCTCACCCACCTGCTTCCCGAATAATGAACGGTTGTGCGAATTCTGCAAACGAAGTTTTAAAACATGTTTCTTTCTTCTTCTTTCTGCGCGCGTGCTGCTTAAGTTTAGGGAGTAAAAGTTAAAATGGCGTGAAAATCTCTGGTTTACTTTTACACGACAGACGGATGGCGTTAAAACAGAGTTTTGCTGTACACGGAAATATGCCGCTGCAGTGGAACACCTTACGGCGTAATTAAGAAAATCTCACATTAATTTTACTGCAGTGGCAAGCCACAAAGCGTCTTGGTCACCACTCTTATGGCCAGCAAATACCCCATATTTTGTCTGTGTTTATTGAGACTATACCATTGATTTAGGGATGCTTTCTTCTGAATTCCTTTCCCAAATATTAACTTCTTGAACTGCAATAATTAAGTGGCCTTCACACGTGCCAAGTCACTAGTGCATCAACACTCTCAAAGAAAATCAAAATGAATTTCCTCTCCGTAGAACTGAGTCTGCACTCCAGACCCGATATGGCGCTGATTTAGACCATGCTGCTAGGCACACTCCTTCAAGGAAGTGAATTATTGCAGGCGGCGCGAGTACTTCAGTCCGGAACAAATTTGACAAATGCTGACCTCCATATGCAACTACGAGGGCTAGCAGTCGTCTGCCATGAATAGAGAAAACTATTTCTCTCTGAGACTGCTCTTAACCTCCGTTCATAAGCACTTGACATGGGAAATAAGCAGAGGTCTCACTTCAGATCCAAACAAACAAACTTAAATCAAACTCCAAGAAAAACTCATCACAGATAGAGATTTTTGATGCTCTGATACCAAACTTTGGTAAAATGCGTAAAACTTGATTGATTTATTCATCGTTATGCAAGCGCATTTATACAAGAGAGAAGCAGTTGGCATGAGCAGTTGCACGGTTGGATTGAGGCGGTTGCTGAACTGTTAGAACTGTTCAAACACCCGCAGCCCCATACAATGTAATACTAGCGCTTGCACCCCAATGAGGTGCAATGGTTACGCCGATAGCATGATATAACATAGCAATATATTGAAGGGCAGGGAAAAAAATAATCCCAAACTTTATCCTAGAACCCTAACCCAAATATTTATTATATAAACCTAATTGAGCCCTAACTTTATTTTTAAATCAATTACTCACATAAAAGTGCAATAGATGTCTCAAGAAGGATATCTCTCGACGTTTATATATATATATATATATATATATATATTATTATTAATATATATATATGCCAGTAGCAATCTCAGTGACATGGAAGACAAAATTATTAGGGTTAGGGTTAGGGTGAGCGTTAGGGTCACGATTATGGTTAGGGTTAGGATTAGGGTTGGGATAGCATTAGTAGTATGATTAGGTTTAGGGTTAGGATTAGAGATAAATTAGGCTTAGGGTTGGGTTAGAGTTAATAGTGAGATTAGTTTTAAGGTTAGGGTTAGGGTTAGGTTTAGAATTAAACCCTAACCCCAACCTTTATTAAACCCCAACTCTAACCTAACTTTAACCCTTATTATAATTGAATAATAATCCTAACCCCAGTTAAACCATAACCCTAATTGAATTTAAACCCTAACCATAACACCAATTAAATCCCAATTAAATCTTAACTCTTATCTTAATTGTAATTGTAACCCTAATCTTAGTTGAATTCTAACCCCAACCCTAACCCTAAAGGTAATTGAACATCAATTGAACCTTAAACCTAACCCTAATTGAACACTAACTATAATTGAATTCTAACCCTAACCTTGAACCATAATTGGACCATAATCTTAATTGAACACTATCTTGAAACCTAACACCCATATATAACTATATAATGTCTCTAAGAATAATGTGTTCAAAGGATTGAATATAATCTCATTATCCCAATAGAGTAGGATACACATTAAAAAATTTAAAATCCATGATAATTTAATTTAAAAATTAACTTGTTTCGTTTCCCTTTGAAGGATTTCAATAAGCACACATTCAATGATTAATGTATTTCTTAACATAAATCCACAAATGTATATATGGCTTAATCATGTGAGCACAACTTTATTTCTATAAATTTATTTATTTTTAAAATAGTTTTAATATGACTAAAAGAATTAAATTTTATAAATAAAAATATCAATTTAATATATTTCATATAAGTACACTTAACATAAGTCAATTTCTATTTATAAGTAAAACTTTCATTTAAAGTTACTATAATAAAATAAGTTCTCTTGTATTTTTAAAAACTTGATATCAACTTTAAAGGTAATTCTCTTGTATTTAAAAAAACTTGACATTAATTTTGAAGGTAATTAATTTAAGCTATTTTACTATTGAATAAATTTAATTTTTTTAGTCATATTAAAATTATTTTAAATATAGATAAATTTATAGAAATAAAATTGTGCTCACATGGTTCAACTATATTTACATTTGTGAATTTATATTAAGCAATACATTAATCATTGAATGTGTGTTCATCCATATCTGTGGGCGCCCTTCTTCATTTTCCAAGTCAAGCGGTACAACATGCAGTGAATTTGGTAATCGTCAATATAACTAATTTTCTCATTTACTCGAATTCAGATGGCAAAGTAGGTATATAGATATTAAAGAAGCTGAAAAATGATTGAACGTTATAAAATTAAAGAAGATAGTGACTTTTCGACCCAAAAATGGTGAACAAAGAATACCAGTTGCAATATAGCTAAAAAATAAAAACAAAATCCCTAGGATAGGGTGGCGGTGATGGACCTGTGCTTGTGGGCGGAGCAACCTTGGCAGTGGAATGGGCAACAAAAAATAAAGGCTGGTATGATGGATGACCACAACAAAAAGAAAATCTGAATGAAATCCCTGCCAAACACTTAATGCGGCCTACAGATAACGAATAAGCCCATACAAGAATTTTGAATATTGCCTACATAGCAATTCAAAATTGATTAATATAGCTATCTGCAGAATCAATAACCCTAACTATTTATATGCCGACAATGAATAAATATAATAATGGTAAAATATATATGCCGCTGGGAGGAAATAAATAAACCCCAAACATTCTCGGTTAAATGAAATTTGGATGTGCCAGCTCACTCATGCAGTTTAGGTTTGGGATATGAGACATCATAGCCAAAGTTTTTCTATTTTTAATTTTGAATTTATCGTTCAAACATTCCAATCTCTCTTCATTGACTCTGTAAAGCACGCTCTAGTTTTCATAGATGAGTTGAACTTGAAACTAAAATTTCTCATTTTCTGTCATTAAATTATAGAATCAATAACATACAAAACCATCACAACTTTTAAACAGAGAAGGCCATTCAAATAAATTTCTATTGTAATGTTGTTGAAAACTGAGCTAAAAATTACAATCTAAAAAGTGAACAGGGGCCAAACATTATAGAATTCTTGACAATTTAGATTGATTGGAGTCATAATTTAGCACGTCTCATCACAACAAACTCATTCAATTATAGTAATAATAAAAAAATAGTCGATTAAACAGTAAATGAAGTTAAAACACAGAATTTCCTGCAAGCTTGGCAATGAATAAATGAAGTCTCATTGCATGTTCAAGGTTCGAATCCAGTCAACCCTGTATTAATTAAAAATAACATAGAAATATGCTCTATTTACTAAAGTTGTAAACATATAAAACTTAGGGTTTCGTCTTATTTTAATGCAAAGGCTCTAATGGGCTTATTTCCTTGGGTAGATTAAGAAAATGCACGGATGATGAGGACAACGAAGGTGGTCACCTTTGAAGTATCTGGAGGCCACACGCAACAATCTGGTCCATGAATGCACCTGTAACAATTTATTTATATATTCATAAGCAAAATCCTCGTCCATTTTTGTTGTTAAAGTTTTCAAACTTGTTGTCTTTGCAAAGTTACCCTAAGTCCTATTTATTCTTTCAATTTGTAACCGCTTAATTGAGAGAAAGGCAAAAAACACGGCGAAATAGAGGTGAATCTAGTACCTTCTGAGCATATGCGAAGGAAGAGTATCACCGATAGGAATAGTAGTCGGCACCACAACCAGGGCCACCACCACAAGAAGCAGGAGTGGATCCATGGTAGCCTCCAACAACAACCTAATGCAAGCTTGGTGGGAAACCATAGCCAAAGGCCGCTTTGCAATACAGGCCCTAATTTCTATTCTGGGCAACGATGATTTGTACTAGAGTCTTCTAGACTCAAAAAGCCTAGCCAAGGCTCTCCTCATAGCCACGAAGTGGCAGACACGATCGCCACCAGGTTCTTTGTTCATCCATCCTTAGGTTCCGCCTTAAACCCGCTCTGCTAATGGCTCTACGAAACCTTCCAAATCTAGGACGTCGACCTGCACCTAGTGGTGCTCCATTATGTGTCATTGGTTACTGGCCTCTACTTGTCAGGCAGCAGAAATCATAAGGCAGAAAGCAAAAGTCAAAACTAGAGGCGCTGGACAAAAAAATTAGTTGAAATTTATTACCTCCATCGAATTTGGTCACTTCTTAAATTCCTGGCTATGCACGGAGAGCCTAGGAATGTGTAAATGGTGCGAGCGGCTTTAGACCCATACCTGCTAACACAAAGGAGGAATGGCCATGCCTGGTGACTTCACAGTGGACTATACATACGCTGGTGGATTTCCGACCTATCAGCTAACTATCGGCTAAAAAAAGCATTTTCTAAACTACCCACAATTCGTGTGAAACTTGTAGATGATTTAACAGGGACAAGTTGGAGGAGTTACTGAATATCCATTCGAATCCATTCTAAGATTTGTATTTAATGCTTGTTGAAATATGATAGAAAAATAGAGGCTACGGAGTTGACAGAATAGCTCGCATAATTAATGAAGTTATGATTAATTTAGCAGTGGAATGTACATCATATGCCTGGGAGTTCCACCATAATAGTCCACCAGCATCAGACAGTAAGACTTTTCTAGTGGAATTCCCACCTATAATAGCCTATCGGCTAAAGATATCATTATTTATTTTATTTTGTTTTTTTGCAGGTTGACTCTAAGTTATTGGCGACGCTAGGCATTTATCATCAACCTCCTTTAATGTATAATAAACGTCATACTCCATATGTGTAGCTGACAGCTTTGAAATGCTTAATGGAGCAGAACGCAGCCCATGCTCGTTATGAAAACTTTTCTTGACACCAGTTTCGTAAGCCCTCATTAATTTATACGCATTTGACCATCAGACAAATCAACTTCTTCACAATTGTTAGTTGTGAAAAAATACAATGGTCACTGATCAAGAGAAGGCATTTAACTTTTAAAAACACAAAATTTGGGCTACTGGTTAACTTATTTCTAACTCTAGTTTTTTTTCTTTTTCCTTGTACAAGCTTGATCGAGATTAGTGAAGATAATACATACTCGAGTTATTCACTTCCTTTTGGTATAGCTATCCTATGAATGAGGAATAACTAAACTGTAAAACATGATGGCCTTTTAATCTATGGTCATTTGCGTGCCTTCAGACCACTTACTAAATGTTCCCAACATAGTTATAAGGACATGAAGGGGTACTTGTACCAGAACAGGGATGGGGATGCTAATCAAATTAGTGTACACGAGTAAATGAATGAGACAGTTGTATTATATATAAATTTGGTCACCATAAATTTTGGATATAGGGATGGGTACGCAGTCCATGTTCCTATTATGCAGTTTATTGGCAACTACAGTACCCAACTGTCACAAGATTGAGGGTTTTAGAGGCAGCCATTACAAGCCATACACAAAACCCATACACGAAGCCACATAACTAAGCTTTCATTTAATAGATTTGTTTTAGAATGAAGTGAAACATAGCAGAAAAAGGATATAGCCACCTGTAGATTTGTCCCAAACAATACTTAGAAATGTATTATTAGATTTGAGGAATCACAATATTCAGACTTAGCATGAGCTTACAGATCCTTGCCATCAGTTATATATGCAGATATAAGCTACAGGTTTGAACATTTCAGTCATAGCATTAGCATATCATATTACATTAACTCTGAGCATTTAAATCTATGTTCCAATAGTTCATACTCTTCCTCATACACATTCAAGAGTACATTACAAATTTGAGGGACAATGCTAAAACATGCATTGTATGCATACTTATTTAATGATGATGATGAAGTGGTGAAACAAAAGCCCAAGGCTGAGGCAAATGGAGGAGAATCAGGCATCTCCAAGGAAACCTTACGATCTGAAAAATTAGGAGATGACTACAGAAGAGCAGCGCCAACAATACCAAGCATAGCTTGCATGGAAAAGGAATGAGGAGATTGCAAGAAGATTGGCTGCAGAGGGTGTTCGTACAGGAGATAGATCTATTGAAAAGGCTTTAGAAAATTTCAAGCAAATGAAATTGGCAGATGACACCAAAGGAATCAGGGAGGTTATTTACAATTTTTTTCAAAAAATTTCCTATCATGCTCGAACCTGTGGTTGAGATAGGTTGACAATGGAATAAGAGATTATTTAAACCTCTACCACATTCTAATTCCAAGCACTACAGGTTGTGACAAGTTGCCATACCTCAGAATACAAAGCCAGTAATTGCAGAGAACTTGATTCCTCATTCACCTTCCCAGCTGCTTGTTTACCACACAAAAACACTAAAGGTGGAAGCCATCTTAAAGCTGGTTGACATTTATTAACTCAGAGAAGATTTGGTGACTTTGTAAATGCCAGGTTATGCACGCAGACTAGAGGAGTGGTGTAGAACGGCACAAACAGGCTCCCAACCATACCTGGTGATGCGAATATAGGAGGAATGGCCATGCCTGCTGACGCGGAAATAGTCAATATGGGAAAAAAAATATACAACGTACTTGAAGAAGCATTTAAAACCCCTAATTGCACCGCATGTTGCTACTGGCGTCCTAATGCCTAGGATTTGGTGAGAGCGACCACTGAAAACCAAATCCAACTAGAATAGTCTAAGCCGGCATCAGACAATAAGACTTTTTCGGTTGAATTCTCACCTATAATAGCCTATCGGCTAAATAACCATAATTAATAATAATGCTAACAAAACTTAGAAGCCCATTTTTTTATTAGAAGTGCATGATATCCTCACAACAAGGAGCAACCATCAAGGACAACATCATGATCGAAGGCCAAATTGAAAATGACTACACATAATACTTGAATATATGGATAATTTTTTGTTTTCTAATCTATGTGAGTGAACTATTGCTTATAAATATATAAATTTAGATCCCAAGATAAGGCAATCAATAATCTATTGAATTTGCATACAAATCCTTTTTGAGAAAAAATCATCATTTTTTAACACTTCATCAACTAAAATTATCATAACAGTGGGAGGTAGAGTAGAAGGTTTTACATTTCTCCATAATGTTGGAGGTATAAGAAAAATAGTATGGACAACACCCTTCTAAGAAGATGATAGACTAGAATCCATAGCACTTGCAAAAGAGCCTATCCTCGGATCCATAATGGATCCAAAACAATAGAAAACACTCCACCGCAATATGGAGTTCATGAGAAAGAGGAACCACCGCTGTAGTAGGAAAACTCAAGTTGGAATAAAGTTCTTGAACCAACACATTAGAAGAAAAAGAAATCAAGCCATTAACTATAGATTTAACATCACAATTATGCATTTGGATAACTTTATGAAAAATTTGGCAGCAATTTGTAAAGAATAGCTCTATATACTCTTTAAAATAAATTGTGACTATTGGCTAAGTAGATGCATGTAACTCTTTTAGAAATGGTTCCTTGTATGCTGTCTTTTGAAAGTTTATTTATAAATTTGAGGTTTGCTTATTTCTTGTGCTACATATATTGCGAATATAATCCCTAAATAAGAATTGATGAATGCCACCCCTTATAAAATGGAGTTGATAAAGGCTTCACATTGGATATTTTAAAGTATTTTAGTGTATTACTTGAGCGCACATACCTAATGAAAATAGGAAAAAACATAGAACTAAATGTTCCTAATTTTTTATCTGTCATAAGAAAAAATAAAAGGGTCACAAGTCATATGATCTGGAAATAAAATGCTCTTTATTAGAAGAAATATAAAAGTTGATAAACATTCACTACTTACAACTACTTTTCTTCACTATACAAAGCTCAATGATTCCAATTTTTTTGATATTTTACAAAGAAATGAATACTATATTGATGAGGTTGATGTTTACAGTACACCAAAATAAAATAATACTACTAAAAATAAAATAACTAATTCCTTTTATCATCCTTTTCTATAATTAGATGACATAAAATATGCTTGATAGAATATAAGGAGTGTTGAAGAGATATATATTGGCAAAGCACAAAGATCCAAGGAAGGAATTGTAGTGCTCTAATAGTAAAAGTTATACAAGATAAATGACTTAATTTCATATGACCAAGCTAGAGGGAAGAAAGAATAGGAGCAAGCCATGAAAGAAGAGTTTGATGCATTGTTAAAGAACAAAACTTGGGAGATTGTGCCCCTTCCTAAATGTTACAATGTTATTGGTCACAAAAGGATTTACAAAATAAAATTCAAATCAAATGGAGTTACAAGAATATTTAATGTTATATTGGTTGTTAAGATATTTATTTGAAAACAAAGTGTCAATTATGAAGAAATATTTTCTCTTTCATCAAAATGAATACAACTAAAATTATTATTTTCTTTGACTATTACTCTTGTGTGGTATATTAATTAAATAAATGTTAAAATGATTCCTTCAATAGAGATTGAAATGAAGAAATATGCATCTTGTTCAAACACAGTATTTTGTAAGAAAAAAACATGCTAACTTCTTTTATTTATTAAAGAAGTCACTTTATGTTTTGAAACAAGAATTGAGATCATGGAATGAGAATATCAGCATGTACTTTTACTTTCTTAGGTTAAAAAATGTAAATTTAATTTAAATCTTTATGTGAATAAAGCCTAAGATGAAATTATGTTTTTTGTATTTTATGTCGATGATTTACTCTTTGGGAAAAATATTGGATTAGTCAATGATTTAAAACTAGATCTTAAAAGAGCATTACATATGAGTGATTTGGGTGAACCAAACATTTTTCTTTATTTTCAAGTTTTTACATAGTCAAAATATTATTTTCATCTTTTAGAAAAGTGTAAGATGCTTGACTGCAACCAAAGTTCTACAACTTTATAGTCATGAGTTAGGATTATTAAAAAATGTACTTCCAAGAGGGTAGATGTCAATTTATACAAAAAATTGTAGGTAGCTTGGCTTATCTAACTCATTTTAAACTAAAAAATTAACTTGAAGTCAAACTAATATCTAGATTTACGTAGGTCCCTAAAGAAAGTTATATATTGGTTGCAAAGAGAATTTTTTGATATATTTGTATAGAAATACAATATGACACCCACTATGGCTATAAGTATTCAATTTCTTTTATTGGATTTAATGATTCAAATTAGGTTGGTGATATTGATCATAAGATGTCTACTAGTGGTTATATTTGCCAAGTTGGATTAGACCATATTAAATAGAGTTATTGAAAACAAACAACTACATGATTATTTTCATGACAAGTGAAATATAGAGAAAGAAAAGGAGTTTAAAAGAATGTAATTTTAATTCAATTTTTTTAAGTTGAGCTCAATTTTCCATAATTCTCTACTACTACTTTGTATTGTGATAATCAAAATATCATACAACTGACAAATAATCTAATTTTAAATGGTAAAAGAAAGTTTATTAAGATTGACATTGACTACATTTGAAAACTTGTTCAAACAATTATTGTCAATCAATAATTTGGTCCAAATAAAGAACAAACACATTATATATTCACTAATTATGACTAAAGCCACAATGTTTAAATTGTGAGGAATGTTTGGTAGTAAGAGGTGAACATTAAGAAAGTGAGGTGGTATACTATTCATCTCTTAGTTATATTTTCATTATCTTTTTCTAAGAAATATTAATAAAGAATATTTAAAAAATAAGATTATATAAAGAGAAAACAAGATTTATCTAGAGCCTTCTAGAATCCTTCCACAAAACTATCCAAAAACATCTAGAGCTGTAGAATAAAGTAATAAGAATGTAGAATCCCCATTTATAGATTCATTGCATAGCGAAAGCTTGATCTGATGAGAATGCATAGCATAGAGTTCAAATGAATGTAGAGGATCCTTGGGTGACCAGTTGGAAAGATAGCATAAATACATGTCAGAAATTTAAAACAAAACAAAAACCTATAGGGTTGCTCCCCTATTTCCCCAAACAACAGGGGAATACAAAAAAAAAATGCGGAACAACAAACCAAAGACATAATGGAGACACACAAAATTGGGCATGCAATATTTTCTTTTGCATTAACCAGAAAATGAAAAATTACAAAATGCTTTCAAACTAAAACTACAATCTACTGTTTACAAACTAAAAATGCAGCAATTTGGAGCTACACCCACAAACTTCAAACAACTATCAAGAGCTATAGAGAGCTCTTCTTTCATTCTATTCAATTGGAACTATTTATTGTTCGTGCCAAATACTAAGCTGTCAAGAGCTTTCAGTTGCTCACTGCAAACATTCCTAGAACAAACTACAACTACTGTTGTTTAGGAGCTTTTTTGAACCACACAGAGAACTCACACAAAATTTTTCCTTTTCTCAAACTGTTGTTGCATAGAGAAAAATCAAAAAACTAATTAACTAATTGTCTTCATTCCTTTTTGTCTTCACAAAAAATCCCTCTCAAATTTGAAAATCACCTACCACAGTTAATTCTAGGAATTCAAAATTTCCTACCACATTAAATTCTAGAGTTGTAAGGAGAAAAACTGGGATGGACATCCCAAAAAAGAAAACTATCATTGGAGGCTCCTGAAAAGTAGGTGAGATAGGGAGATGACGTGAGAAAGAGGCTCAGTCATAAAATTTATTATTTCCAACACTCCCCCTATGACTAAGTCGTCAAACAACTTCAATCTTCATTCAAATCGACAACACCTAAATTTCATCTAATTCATTCAAAGCAATCTCTGCTCAATGGTTTGGTGAATATGTCTGCTAATTACTACTCAAACATGCAAAATTTCATTCTAATTTCACCATTTTCAACCAATTCTCTTATGAATTGATACCTAATTTCAATATGCTTGCTTCTTCCATGAAACACTTGATTCTTTGTCAAAGCAATTGATGAAACATTGTCACAAAATATAGTTGTTCCATCCTCTTCTTCTTCCTTCAAATATGCTAAGGTCCTCCTTAGCCAAATAACTTGGCATGATGCTGTGTTTGTTGTTATATACTCAACCCCTATTGTAGATAGGGAAACTATGAGTTTTTTCTTGGAAGCCCATGAGATAGCTCTCGAACCCAATTGAAACACATAGCCCGATGTGCTCTTCCTATCATCCACACTCCCTACCCAATCACTGTATATGTAACCAACTAGCCTAAAATCATTTGTTGTACCATACAAAATATTGTATCCTTTGGTGCCATTCATATACCTTATGATTCTTTTATACACTTGCCAATGTGACTCTTATGGAGTCTCCATAAATCTATAAATCAGATTTACACTATGTATTATATCAGGCCTAGTTGTTGCTAAATACATCAAACTTCCAACCAAATTTTTATACATGGTTGGATTCACATTGTTGTTGCAATCTTCCTTCCTCAACTTTAGAGCTATGGCTATTGGAGTGGGGGCATGCTTGCTATCTTGCATCCTAAACCTTTTCAAAATATTTGTTGCATACTTTACTTGAGAGATAAAAATAACATCATGCATTTGTTTTACTTCTATGCCTAGAAAATACCTCAAGAGACCTAAGTTTGTCATCTCAAACTCTCTTTTCATGGCCTCTTTAAAATCAACAATGAGGAAATCATCAACATACAAGACAACAATTGAAACCTTACCATCATATGGCTTGATGTAAAGAGTGGGATCACCATCATTTTTGCTAAAGCCATTGCTTAAAAAATATGAGTCAATCCTGTTGTACCATGCCCGTGGAGCTTGCTTTAGCCCATAAAGAGATTTCTTTAACTTGTACACCTTGTTTTCTTGACCCGAAACTTCATATTTAAGTGGCTACTCCACATAAACCTCCTCTTTCAATACTCCATTCAAGAAGGAAAACTTTACATCCATTTGAAATACCTTCCACTTGTGTTGGGCTACAATTGCTATGACTGCACGTACAATTTTCATCCTTGCTATTGGAGAAAATGTATCATAATCTCTTCCAAACTACTATTTGTACCCATTAACCACCAATCATGTCCTGTGTCACTGTATTCTTCTATTGGCATCGCTTTTGGTCTTATAGACCCATTTTACTCCAATTACTTGCTTGTTGGGTGACAAATCAGTTAACTCCCATGTTCTATTCCTCTCTATTGCATCTATCTCCTCATCCATGACCTTACACCATTTATCCTCTTTCATAGCATCCTCAAAATAAATTGGATCACTATCAGAAAATAATGCAAAATTCACACTCCCATCAAATTCTTCATCATACCTTTCACTTTGGTAGATCTCCCTTAGACTCTTGGTATTTCTTGGCTTTAGGGAGGTTAGAGTGGGATCTGAACTTTCACTACTACTACTGCTCTACTAAACATAATATGTCTGAAGCTCTTGAGAGCTCTTAGGAGCCAATCCTCTGGCTGTCAGTGGTTGCTTGCCTTCCTGTCTTCTCATGTTAGGAGCTATCAGGAGCTATCAGGATCTCTCTGCAGCCAATTCACTAGCTATATATGACTATCTTCTTGGCTGTCTACTTGCATTAGGAGCTATCAAGAGTTGTTGGGAGCAGTCTGAAGTTGGTCCGAAGCTATCAGGAGCGACTATAGGCTCATCTTGTTACACTATTCTTTTTCTTCTTCTTCAGGAGCTATCGGGAGTAGTTCTAAGCTATCAAAAACTATCGAGCCATCCCATGCCTCATCCTCTAGGAACTCCATGTCTCTATCGATGATGATTTTCTTGGTGATAGGATTATATAGCCTGCAGGATTTGGAATTTTTATTGTAGCCTATGAAGATGCACTTCTCACCCTTGTCATTCAAATTTTTCCTCTTCTCTTTTGGCACAAATTCATATGCCACACATCTAAACACACTCAAGTGCTCAACCTTCCACTTGCATTTTGTCCATGCCTCTTGTGGAATCTTTCCAAAAATTTCCTTTCTAGGATTTCTATTTATCAAATATACAACTATTGCTACAGCCTCTCCCCAATATTCATTTGGGAGTCCCTTTGCTTTGAGCATGCTCCTTGCCATCTCCATGATGGTACTATTATTTCTCTTAGCCACTCCATTTTTTTGTGGAGTATAACTGGCTGTTAGCTCCTTGATGCCATGCTACTTGCAAAAAATCACAAATTTATTGGAGTTATACTCTCCCCCTCTATCTGACCTTAGGAACTTGATGAAATTTCAACTCTCCTTTTCAGATTGGTCTTTAAACATTACAAACTTTTCAAAAGCTTCAAACTTATGTTGAAAAAAATAGACCCATGTCCCACAGCTGCAATCATCAATAAAGGTCATAAAATATTGGCTTTTACCAATAGATATGGTTTTCATAAGGCATACCAAATCTATGTCCAGTAGCTCAATTTTTTCTCTTTCCCTTGTAGAGTTTCTCGATTGAAAGGGATGCCTATGTTGCTTGCGCAAAATGCAAGCCTCACACTTAATGTTAGGCTCTACTATTCTTAGCAAACCATCAACCATTTTGTTCTTGAACAAAAGACTTAAACCAACATAGCCTAAGTGTCCATACCTGAGATGCCATAGGTCAATGGGGTCTTGAATGGTGCTCCTAAGGGATACTTGTATTTTTGTGCATTTTCCATTCATGAGAGGTGCAACTATGGACTGAGATGAGAAGCACATCTCAATCTTGAAAGGAAACATTTGGTTCTTTGTCATTTGAACTATTGCAAACACTTTTGTCCTATCATTCTTGTCATAAATAATACATTGACCCTTCTCTATCGACACTTTATATCCATTTAAGATCAACTATCCAACACTCATGAGGTTTTACTTTAACGTAGGGGAAAAATAAACATCATCAATCTCCTTCTCACTGTTCTTGGTTAAAAAAATAACAGATCCCTTTCCCACAACTATCTAAACTATTTATTTGTTCCCCATTTTTATTTCAAATTTAACATTCTTATCAATGAAAGAAAATAAAATTTCATTACCACTCATGTGGTTGCTGCAACCACTATCTAAAAACCATACCTCATTGCTACCTTGCTCAACAATGTTGCACATGATGAAGGCCTTTTGTTGATTACCTTCAACCACTTTTTCATCAACCACATTTTCACTTTGCTTGGATTGATCATGCTACTTTTTCCAGCACTCACTTGCATAATGACCAAATTTATGGAAATAACATCATTCAATATTTCCCTTGTCACCCTTCTGACTCAAGTTGTTTTTCTTCTTAGCTTGTTCGGAGCTAGACTGATAGCTGCTTGTTCCCTCTTGGTTGTGTGCTCATCCTAAGCTATCTCATGTAGCATTACCATATCTAGATCTACCTCTACCACATTTAGAGTTGTTTCTACCTTGCCTCCTTCATTTTGTAGTTGACTAAGCTTTAAAATATTTCTCTTGGGAAGAACTTGCAGACCTATTTAGGCGCTACTCATGGGTTTACAGAGAACCCATCAACTCATCAATGAACAATGTTGAGAGATCCTTTGCCTCACTAATGGCAATCACAATTGCATCAAACTTCATGGGTAAATTTTTGAGGATTTTCTCCACAATCGTCTCATCTTCAATGACTTCTTTATTCACCCTCAATTGGTTTATCAAACCTGAGAGTCTTGTGTGAAATTCTAAGATGGACTCACTGTCCTTCATTTAGAGAGTCCAAAACTCTCTTTGAAGCATCTAGAGCTTCACCAATATGACCTTATCAGTCCCTTTGTAGCTGGTTTGGAGGATTTCCAAAGCTTCCTTTGCATAGTTAGCTACTACTATTCCAGGAAAAATGGCCTCTATCAAGGCTGCTTCAATAAGAATCAATGCTTTTACATCTTTCCTCCTGAACTCCTTCAGCTAGGTCTTCTATTTATTTGTGAGAACAACATATGCTACTGATCAGTCACATCATTGAACCCACTGATCACAAACTCCCACAAATCATTTGCAACCATTATGGTTTTCATCTTTTTCAACCAAACATCATAGTTTTTTCCATTAAAGGATGGTGGTTGTTTCCAACTCTTACTTTCATCTCCAGCCATGTCTCCCTAAAGAAAAACATTAAGCACCCAAAAAAAAATGCCCAACTCACTCAAGACTTAGGGTATTTTGGCTCTAATACCATGTCAGATTTTTAAAATAGAATAAAAACCTACAGGTTACTACCCTATTTCCCCAAACAATAGGGGAGTATAAAAAAAAATGCAGAATAACAAACCAAAGATAGAATGGAGACACACAAAGCTAGGCATGAAATATTTGGTTTTGTATTAACCAAAAAATGACAAATTACAAAATGATTTCAAACTAAAACTACAATATACTATTTACAAACTAAACACACAACAATCTAGAGTGGCACCCACAAACTTCAAACAACTATCATGAGTTGTAGAGAGCTCTTCTTTCCTTCTATTCGATTGGAACTATCTCCTATTCTTGGCAAACACTTAGATATCAGAAGCTTTCAACTGCTCATTGCAAACATGTCCAAAACAAACTACATGTATTGTTGTTCAGGAGCTTCTCTGAATCACACAAAGAACTCACACAAAAATCCATTCATTTTCTTAGACTGTTGCTGCATAGAGAAAACTCAAAAAAACTAATTGACTAACTGTCTTCATTCCTTTTTTTCCTCACAAAATATCCCTCTCAAATTTTAAAATCACCTACCACAATTAATTCTAGAAATTCAAAATTTTCTACCACATTAAATTCTTGAGTTGTTAGGAGCAGAATAGGGTTGGAGATCCCAAAAAACAAAACTACCATTGGAGGCTCTTGATAGGTAGGTGAGATAGGGGACTGACGTGAGAAAGAGGCTAAGTTAGAAATTTTATTATTTCCAACAATACGAAGAGATGTCTAACTCAAATACATCGGAATTGGCTATTCCTTACATGTCCAAGGTCATTGCATAACAAAGTTACTTCAATATGAGTGGGATGGTCTATGTAAATGAGGTGGTTTCTCTAGTTGTCATGTCGCTGCAAAGATGGAATGTAATATGATGCCATGTGGCATATGGTGGATGTCGAGTGTTATCAAATGGATTCCTACGTCTTAGGAAAACCTACAAAGGATAGAAGAAAAGGTCCAAGACTGTAATGAGAGTTGTATCTGAATAGGAGTTGTAAAGAATCTCTTTGCGATAACTCGAATTTAGAAAACTATGAAAACCCAGTCAATGAGATTAAAAGACAAGTTTCAATTGGTTTTCTTCTAGAAAAATTGGATTGTTTCTCGGCCATGTCTACAGATGTGGGAGATAAAGTAGTTTCAATTTTAATTTGAATTGGGTTGTGGTAGTCAGTTTCCTTATGAGGTTGTAACAAGTTTTTTCTTGGAGCTCCTCTTTTGAAGTATGATACAAAAAAAGTCATAGACCAAGAAATAGGAGAGAAATTGCAACAATTGAGTATTAACAAAAAAAGTCATAGACCAAGAAATAGGAGAGAGAAATTGCAACAATTGAGTATTAAACTAATGAGTCTTAAGTGTAATTGCTAGGAATTGACATAGAGAGCGTTTGAGAGTCCAAAGAGTTATATATAGTAGGAAATTACAATTACAAGGAGGTTAAAAGATAGCTCGTTAGAGAGAAATCGACCGAGGGTGATGTGGGAATATAAGTGCATACTTGTAGTTTCATTCTTAAGATTATTGTGTCCATATTTTATGTGATTTACCTGTATCCACACTCAATTGATTCAAAACAAAAAGTCTTTAATTGTTGTTAGAAGATTGTAGCAATTATTGATTTAAAGTAAATGTAAAGTTGGTTGTTTTGTGATTCAATTAAATGATTTTTTTTTTTTATTGAGTAGGGTAAGGCTATCAATAGTCATGAAAGGTGGAATTTTTTTGCTTCTATGTTTAGGAGAAAGACTAACAATCTTCACACTCTCTCATTCAAGGATAATCCTAGAGATCTCAACCTAAGGTGCACAAAGGAGAAAGATATCTTGCAATAGGGTTGTCCTAGGGTTTGATTATAAACTAATGAGGGGTTCACCACCAAGCTAGGGCTTGTAAAGAAAAATGCAATGCAAATCAAAATGCATAAACTTAGTATGATGCAATCTTTTACTAAATGACCTAAAAATGAATGAAAATCATAACAGAGAATTGCAAGATGAAATGTGTGTACCTAGAAATCTGGAGATGACTCGATAGAGGCCTGAAATGTTGACAATACTAATTTTAAATCATGTTGGGACTCACATGCCAATCTTTGTGATTTAGTCCTAGATCAAGGTTTTTGGGAAGAAACTGAAATCTAGCAAAAGGGTGTATGAAACTGCAAGAATCTAAAAAATTGACCTATACTGGGACTCATATGCTAGAACTAGAGTATCAATACAGTTAGGGTTTTTTGAAAATTCAAAGGGTATGTGCAGGATCATCATGGAAAAAATATGCCCTTAAGTGGCAAAAAAATTAGAAAAATTAGAGCTAGGTAGCTTGACCTAAATTTTTTAATAAGTTATCTATATTATTTCACAAATATGTAAGAATAGAATCAGTAGAAAATTGAATGTAGTTTCTAAACTAGTAGGTTTATTTATTTATTTTAAATCTATTTGGTTAAAATTTGAAATTTCAATGTAGTAGTACTTAAATTTTAGGAAAAAATAAGAAGTAGGTGTCTGTCTAACCACCCTAGAACCAAAATAAAATGATAATATTTTTTTATAAGATTTTATATATAAGTAGATGACTCATGTTCGGATGTGATGCATATTTTTTTGTAATTTTTTTCCAAGTAAATATTTAATTATGAATTTTTAATTACAAATTTTAAAAAATATAAAAACCCGTACATTTGACCACCTTAACTTGGTCAAAACTTCATGAAATTCAATTTTTATTTTTTTAATCCTATAGTATACGAAGCATAGAATGTGACACATGTTTCAAGTTCAAAAAATGTGATATTGTTTGAAAGCTATAGATGTTTTTCAATCAGCCTATCAATCAAGACTTTACTCATAATTCAAATAGAAAATGAATAATAATTATTTATTAAATTCAAAGTAAAGCATAATTTATAATTGTGGAAATCTAAGAATCTTCTTTAAAAACCCTTTTTGTTTCATCAATTTTGAGTAAAAAAAAATTCATCAGCCACATACACTACAAATACCCATGTCATATTGTCACTTTTTGGCCCATCATGATCCTACACATACCCCAAAGCCTGAATCTACTCCTCAATGTTTGCTTTGTCCTTTCTAATTGATTTCTAGATCTGAAACCCTAATTTGCAACATGTAGAAATCTTCTAATGATTTTCAATGCAAGGTGACAACTTTGTCAACTTTGAACACTTTGAAAACTTTCTCCAAACTTTCTCATCAATGTGTCTTCAATCTAGACATGCAAATCACACACTAAAAAGAGGGAAAAAAAAATTGTTAGTGGAAAGGGGTTTGCCTTTGTCAAACCCAATTTTGGTAATCAAACTATAGTGTCAAAAAATGTCAGGGACATTTTCACACTTGTTTGGGCCCTCCTTGCATAGTTGAGCCTAATGTTTCCTTGATTTAGTGTTGTAATGTAGATGACACATTCACATCAGGTCTTGGGCCCTTGTGAACTAATGAACATAAAAGGTATCCTACTAAAGTCTTCTGAAGTGTTGTAACTCACTTTCCCACTTTTCTAAGGTTTTATTAATTAACTAAACCTAATAATCCTCTTTTTAATCAAAATAAACCTTAATCATGTTGCAAGTATGAGCAAGCTTGGTGGTGTTGTCATTAATGTTGTCATTTATGTCAACACGGTTCAGAATGTTGCAGATTGTGCATGTATAGTTGAGATGTTGTGAGTACATGGAGTTATTCTTATGATATTGCAAATATGTTGAAATGATGAGTTTGCAAGTTCTTTTGAGAAAATTAATAAAAAAAAGAAGTCAGAGTTTAGTATGTGTTTAGAATGTTCTCTGATTTGTTCTCTGTGTTTCTATTGTTTTGATCCTATGCTTGTGAGGATCTGAATGGTTGTTGTTGGGGATCTATTAGTGTCATCTCTTGATTTGTAGCTTCTGGTTTGATGGAGTGTTGTTCCATAGAAAAATGCCCCCTTGTCATTTTCATGGCCTTTTATATCGTATTTCATGGTATTTGATATATTTTGCTTTTATTTTATGTTGCAACATGGCTTGAACATGCATAATTAGGTACTAAAATTCAAATAACCACATCTTGTGAAGGTGTTGTGAAGTGTTCTAAGACATTTCTACATTCTTCTAGACTCTATTCACTACAATTCACTCAAAATCACCTTTTTACACATCATCAAGTCCTATTTTGAAGTGTTGTAAAATCTTGTAACAAGATTTCACACTTTTATAGGGACAACTTCTCTATTTATCCCTTTCTTATGACTTATTTGACCCCTTTATGCCCTCATATGCTTTAATTAAGTGTATTTTTGAATGTAAGCTCGATAAACAACACTAAATATGACTTAATTCTCAACACTTGTTTTCAGGTCCTAGGTGGGACCCATTCACCATGGGTGGTGAATGAGTCCCTCTTGGCACTAAATTCAAAATTATTAAAATTTTCTTTTGAGTTTTTAGTCAAAAACACTTGTCGGCCTTTGATGAGGTATGAACGGGTAACTAAGGCACAAGATTGTATAAATAGGAAATTTTCACCTCATTTTACATCCTCCAACATTCACACATCATATTCAAGCAATCTAATCATTCAAGCATCTTACAACATCAATTCAAGCAATATTCAAACACTTTGGAGCATCCATTGACATTACTTTAGACTTGCATTATCAAGGGTTTGGTAAGTTGATAATATTTGCATGTTATTAGTTTATCATTCACTTTCATTTCATTGTTTCATTAAGGGTTTGATTATGAAAGTGGGGTTTGATCAAGGCAAACCCCTATTTGCTAACCCTCAACCATTTTTCCCTATTGCATATTTGTTTGCAAACCTAGGTATGCAGATTTAACAAGGTTTTTGGTGTTGAAAAGTGGAGAACAAGTCAACTAGGTGCTTCAAGTCAACTTATTCTTATTTCAATCCTAGAGAAGGTTTTATGTCCGTTTCTTGCAGAATTGACTTCGACAGCCTGATAATCAATGATTTCCAGATCTGGTGTTGTAGAGTTGTCCCCTAATTTTTTCAGAAATTTAAGAGAGGAATGATTCACCGCTAATGGTGAATGGGTCCCACCTTAGGAATGGAAATATGAGTTTTGTCAGATTCTGGATCCCGACTGTCAGAAACCAATTTCTGACACTTTTTCACCAGTAGGAGAACTAATTTGCCACCCTGGGAAAATGAGCCCCATTGTGAAAAGTCAATGATTTCAACTAGCATCCACAACATTCCAAATTCATCAAATATTGTTCAGGTGCACTCTGTTTCTACCTATTTCTTTATTTTTTTGCATCATTTCTTCATTTACTTCATTGTTTGCAAATCACAATGTGTTTTCAAACGTAGCTTAAATCTCAATTTTGCATTCATTTTCATCCATTTAATTCAGTCAATTGCATTTATTTTACTTCATTTAGTTTAGACAACATTGCACATAACATTATTTGAATCAACCCTTAGCATTTTTGGGACCTATCTCTCTCCTTTTAGGTGAAAAACCCTAAAAGAGCTAGAGAAGTACATAGGAACCAAAAATCAATGGTTCATTTTGGTGAACCTACATTTTGAACACTTTGCATTTTTTATTTCATTCACATATTTCATCTTAGTTTAAATTTGCATCAACATTCAATTAGGAAATTGTTTTTTTTTGCATTGTAGGATTTTTCATATTGCATTAGTGAAAACTTCATTTAGATTTCATTTTTGCATTGCATCTTAATGAGAAAAAAGAAAATCTACATTCTGCATCGTTAGTTGCATTCCTTAGAGCATTAAAATCATCTTAAATATTTTGAAAAACTCAAAAAAATGCATACAGTTGGGACTCATTCGCCACCCTGGGCGAATCAATCCCATTTGCGCTTTTTAGACAACATTTCTGGCATTTTTCTGCATTATAGTTTACTGTTCCTGCATTCTGTTTTAGTTTCTAGAATCTCTGCTTTACTTGTTTATTGCATCTTAGTTTCTTTGCATCATGGTAATTTCTTTCAATAAGTTCTGGAATTCATTAAAATCGTTGGTAGACATGTCCAATTTATGCCTTTAGTTGTGACCCTAATAACATTGAGCTGCCTCATGCTCCTTCAACTCCTCATGATTATCCTCCTCATGATGTAGACATCATTGGAGAGGATGATGTTAGCATGAACAAGTTCTACAATGACTGCCTTGAAAACTTATAATCCAATGCAACCTTTTATCCCTTCATGAAGTCACAAGATCTTCCTACAATTGCACCTCCTGATCACTTTGCATATTTACATGTCCTAAAATCAATAATGGACCTAAGGTTCCTCCCTCAAGTGGACCTAGTTCCTCTAACCAAACACATTCACACCCCTTTTATGATCACAAAGTCCCAAACACTTCCATAAACCATGAAGAAACATATGGTAACAGTTTCACTATCTTATGTAAACAAGGTTGTGACACAAAACGTGAATAGCACATTCATCAACTTCTTGAAAAAAAACCAACTGAAGCAAACATAGTAGGACTAGGATATCAAGATCCTTCTCATCCTAATAGACATCCTCTTCAACCAAGAATAATTCGGGATGCTAGTACAGTGATCTTGAATGCTTCTCCTGACTTGATCATTCTCCTTCCATGTGAACAACCATTCTCTCCTTCTAATGACAAGGATGTTAGGAACCCCATGGGTCCCCTTCCTCCTTCCATTCATGAACAAGGAGAATCTAGCAAACAAAAATGACCATACAAATTGAAGAAGTTAAATTTTCCTACACATCCTCCACCTGAATGTGAAAGGAGGCTTCAATTGCTTTTAAAAAAAGGTCTTATACTATTACCACCTTCAAATAGGTTGGTCATTCACCCTAACAATTCCCACATACCATATTGCAAATATCATCATATTCTTGGACATCGAACAGAAGCATGCCAGACATTGAACGAGATACCAGACTAGTATCACTTCATTGATACTGACTGCTTTCCTATCATCCCTTAAAACACCATTGCCTTATCATGCCATAGTTGAAGGATTTTTCATTCTCACTATTGCATGATCCTCTCCATCATCACCCTTGGCTCATGCTTGTTTTTCCCTTGTGGACACAAGTAGTTGTTAGCCTTTGTCCTTGTAACACACTTGTCTTTGTCTCTTAACTATGCTATTCATTTTCCTCTTACATTTTAAGATTGAGAAACCAATAACTTAGTTAATGGTTGACTTACATTTGCATTACTTGTTCCTTTTATGTTTTCCTTTCATGTGCGTATCGTGTTCCCCCATATCATGTTTGATGTTCCCTCTCTTTGTACACTTTGTCTATTTGTACCTCTATTCTTCTAATCATCATGTATTATCTTTTTCCTTTTTGTTTTGTGTTTTCCTTTTGGGGATGACGCAAAGCATAGAGATGCCCTATGTCTCTTCCGTATTGACCCAAAAAGGTCCATTTCTTTTTCTCTTTTTTGGTTGTGCTTTAATTTTGGGGATGACACTATAAAGCATTGAGACCGCAATGTCTCCTTCATGTTGACCAAAAATCTTTTTCATTTTCTTTCACCTTTTTGTTTTCATTTCTCTTTCGCTTGTGTTTTCCTTTTGGGGACAATGCAAAGCATTGATACAACAATGTCTCTTCCATGTTGACCCAAAATGGACTTTCTTTTTCATTTTTTTCACTCTCTTTGTGTCATGCTTCTAGTTCTATGTGCTTTGGGGAATGATGACAGTTTCGAGCTCTTTCATAAAAACATTGTAGCAACAAACATGTACTGACCCCAAATCCATAGATCCCTTAAGTGTTTGGTGTGCTTTCTTTTCTCGGGGGAAACTCCCTTTATTTGTTTTTTATTTTCCTTGACATGGCGTAGCCAAAATTTGAAACATATGACTTGGCATAGGGCTTTCCAAGTTGGCTTTCATGTCTTTTTTTCCTTTTTCTTTTTCTTTCCTTCTCTACTTTAAAGTAATTTCTCATAGAATGATGTGTAGCAATTCCTTTAAAGTGGGGGGCATGCAGTACCATAATTCATTTTCATTCTTGGTTCCTAGTGTAACCTTGTCATTTATGTGATGCTTTTGTTACTTTGTGGATGACATTGGGTATGATGTCCTTCATAAGTGTGATCTATCTTAGTGTATTACATTCCTCTTGGTAGCTTGATGCGATGCACTGCATCCTCTAAGTTGTGAATATTATATTCTTTGATTGGTCCTCTCTTGGAGACATTAGGCACAATGTTCCCTAAGTGATTGAATTTTTATAAACTTAACAAGAATCCTTTGAACATATTTTACATCTTTTACATTTTACATTTTTGTATTTTTACATTTTGCATTTTTTCCATCTTGCATAATTCAACTTGCATGACTATGGTACCCTCGCATTTTTTTCATTCATTCTTTTTCTTTGTGGTGCCTTGCTAAAGTTATTAGAAGGTCTAACTTTAATATGGTTGAGCGGGAAGCCCACCTAGTGGCATTACTTTTCCCCATATCCACCTTTGTGTTTGTGAGTGCATACCAACTAGCTTATGTATCTTACCTTTTGGGTTTTCTCACCCTATGGACAGTCAGAACTTCCATGGCCCCAGAGTGAGTACATTTAGGCCTTCTCACCTAGCGGATCATCATGTGTTATGTTGCCCCAAAGTGAGTACACATTCTCAATCAACCTAGATCTAATCCACAACTAGTTGGATAGACGATCAAAGCTTCATTTGATTCTCAACACTTGTGTGTTCCTTTTTTCTTATGTTTAGTTTTCCATGGGATCTTCATCCTGGGGGCTTGATCATCTCTATTGATCATTGTTATTCCATCTTGCTAACATAAGTGCATTTGAACCCTCTTCTTGATGTTCATGGCTACTTTAGTGTGAGTTTGAACCAGGTTCATCCTCTCACTAAAGTGGGGGCTAAATGTGCCATAAAAAAATTGCACCTTGTCATTTTCATGGCCTTTTAGGTTATGTTTCATGGTATTTGATATATTTTTCTTTGATTTTATGTTGAAACATGGCTTGAACATGCATATTTAGGTACTAAAATTCAAATAAAGACATCTTTTGAAGGTGTGTGAAGTGTTGTAAGACATTTCTACATTCTTATAGACTCTATTCACTACGATTCACCTAAAAATCACCTTTTTACACATCATCAAGTCCTATTTTGAAGTGTTGTAAAGTCTTGTAACAAGATTTCATGCTTTTCTAGGCACAATTTCTCTATTTATCCCTTTCTTATGACTTATTTGACCCCTTTATGCCCTCATATGCTTTAATTAAGTGTTTTTTTTAATGTAATCCAAATAAACAACATTAAATATGACTTAATTCTAGACACTTGTTTCCAGGTCCTAGGTGGAACCCATTTTCCATGGGTGGGGAATGAGTCCCCCTTGGCTCCAAATTCAAAGTTTTCATAATTTCCTTTTAGTATTTTTATTCAAAAACACTTGATGTCGGCTTGTGATGAGGTATGAACAGGTAACTAAGGCACAAGATTGTATAAATAGGAAATTTTCACCTCATTTTACATCCTCCAACATTCACACATCATATTCAAGCAATCTAAGCATTCAAGCATATGACAACATCAATTCAAGAAATATTCAAGCACTTTGGAGAATCCATTGACATTACTTCAAACTTGCATTATCAAGGGTTTGGTAAGTTGATAGAATTTTCATGTTATTAGTTTATCATTCACTTTCATTTCATTGTTTTGTCAAGGGTTTGATTACCAAAGTGGGGTTTGACTAAGGAAAAGCCCTATTTGCTAACCCTCAACCATTTTTCCCTATTGCATGTGTGTTTGCAGACCTAGGTATGTAGATTTAACAAGAATTTTGGTGTTGAAAAGTGGAGAACAAGTCAATTAGGTGCTTCAAGTCAACTTATTCTTATTTCAAGCTTGGAGAAAGTTTTCTATCCATTTCCCACAGAACTGACTTCAACAACCTGATGATCAGTGATTTCTAGATCTGATGTTGTAGAGTTGTCCCCTGATCTTTCAAAAATTTGGGAGAGGATTGATTCACCACTAGTGGCGAATGAGTCCCACCTTAGGATTGAAAATATGATTTTTGTCAGACTCTGGATCTTGAATGCTAGAAACTAGTTTCTGACACTTTTTCACCAATAGGAGGACAAATTTGCCACCCTAGGAAAATGAGTCCCACTGTGAAAAATTAGTGATTTCAACCAACATCCAAAACATTCTAGATTCATTAGATATTGTTTAGGTGCACTCTGTTTTTGGCTGTTTCTTTTTGTTTTGCATTATTTCTTCATTTACTTCATTATTTTCATATCACAGTGTGTTTTCAAACATAGCTTAAATCTCACTTTTGCTTTCATTTTCATCCATTTAATTTAGTCAATTGCATTTATTTTACTTCATTTATTTTAGAAAACATTGCACATAACATTATTTGAATGAACCCTTAGCATTTTTGCGACCTATCTCTCTCCTTTTAGGTGAAAAACCCTATAAGATCTAGAGAAACACATAGGAACCAAAAATCAATGGTTCAAGTGTGAAATTTTTGTTCACTAGTGTGTGAACTAGTTTGAAAAAGTTGCTTGTCTATGGACTAGGAGAATTGTTTCTACTCTACCTTCCTCAGCTATTTTTTTTAGATCTTGTGGATCTGGAATATGTCTTACAATGGTGTTCTTTGTGCTCTAGCAAAGATGTTCTTGGTTTGGTGCTCTGAAACTTGAGTTTCAGAATTGTTGTATGTGTTTGCATAGTCCAAATGGATTTATGGAAGGTGTTTTGTGTTCTAAGGTTGTTGCACTTGCTATGGATGTATCTGAAGGTATTTGAGATGTGTTCTCATGTATGATAAAGTGTGTTATGTCATCTATGTGTTATCTTCTTGCTAGGAAGTGTGTGCTTCAATATTCATTTGTCTTTTCATTAGGTTTAGTTAGTGCAGTGTTTACACTTCATATGAAGAATTAAAAATTTAAGTGTGAACCCCAATCCTAGACCTGCACAAACACAAAGAACAAACACAATGTTAGTCACATATGCAAGTTAGAACTAAGATTCCCCATGCAATTCATTTACAATGCATAAAATAGGAAATAAATGAAGAACACAATAAAGAAATCTATTAAATCCTATTAGAGCATGAAAACTCTCAATCCCGTGGGGGAATTGGTACCATTTTGATGTGGAAAATGGCCCTTTTCCCAATCCCTTGTAAGCTTTGTGATGACTTGATGAAGATTAGATGCTTCCTTGGAGAAAATCCTACATAACCTAGCTATGATGGATGAAGAATGGATGAACTTTATATGAAGATGATAACTTTGGTTCCAATTCTCCTCCTAAATGAGCATAATGATTTTAAATTGATTGTGTCTCTCAAAACAAATAGAGAAGGCCTCTATTTATAAGAGATAGGGATTGAAGAATGAAAGATATGGAGCATGTGCAACTAAAGATGATCCAATGATAAAGTGCCAGTTGTCAACATGCTATTGAAGAGAGATGGATCACATTTAGGAGAATGTGCATAGAGGGGGAAATTTGAAATTCAAAAGATGGCTTGAAGGATGAGATGAAAGATGAAGTTAATGTCACATGGCTCAAGAAAAGGGCATGTAAGAGGCCTTTAATGCCTTATTCGATGGACAAGACCTTTTGGAGGGATTTTTCAAAATTGAGGAATATTCCATCCTTGATACCTTTTTGAAAGTAAATAGTGTTTTAATAAATCAATTAAATTGATTTTCATGAGCAAGTGGCAAAATCTAGAGGATTTGAGTGATTAGGATTTTGATTAATCGCGATTTGATTAATTTTAAAGGAGATTAGTGGATTTGACCATTTTGACTTAGATTTTTGGATTGAAATAACTCAAAATGAAAGGAAAACGATTTAGACTTAATTAAATAAAGATTAATTAATTTAATTTAAAGGAATACCTTTAGAGATTTAATTAAATAAAATGAATTATTTAATTAAAGAGAGACCATAGAGGTTAATTAAATAAAATGATTTATTTAATTAAGAGACGAAATGTGATGAATTTAATTAAATAAAAATTATTTAATTAAATGACTAGCAAAGGAGATGATTCAAGATCAGGTGTGTGAGACCAATCGGTATATTTTCTATGTCTACATTAAGGAAGTGTGTGGTTGATCCAAGACATTGTTTTTGGTCTTTGTTAAGTTTTTAATTTTTCCACTCTCCCTCCTTTCCACTATGTGAATGTTGAGTTTCCAACCTAATTTGAATTTATGAAATGAATTGTATGTGGCTAACCTTGGAGAAAGTTTCTAAGGTTGAAGATAGTATAAATTTAGGTTGATTTGTGAAGGATTAAAAACATACAAAGTGACAAAGTAAGCCACAAGTGAAGAGTAGAGTTTTGCAAAAGTGAGTTGAGGAAGCAGTACTTTATTGTGTTAGATTCCTAAAGGCAGTGAGATGAAGGTTTCTACAATCTTCTAATCAAGGCTGCAAATGTGTGTAAATTATTGTAGTGGATCTTTCTGTTATCTTTTGTATTTGTAGGCAATGAGTCTCCCTATTTCATAGTGAGTCCTTTTTGTAGGTAGTGATCCTTTGTATTTGGGCAGTGAGCCTCTTTTATTTGGTTTTGCTATTAATTTATATTTTAAGTTAATCCTCACCGTGGTTTTTCCCTCATTAGGTTTTCCATGCAAATTTTGGTGTTCTTTATGTTGATTTTCCTTTCTATTATTTGCATTTCATGTTCATACTTAATAACAGAATAGTGTGGTTGTGAAGTTGATAAGTGTTTGAAGTTTTGTGTTTGAATTTACTGACAACTAATTCACCCCCCCTCTCAGTTGTTCTGCACCTTTTAACAATTGGTATTAGAGCTTTGGTTCCTTGGTGAAGAGCTTAACCACTTAAGGTAGATCTGATCGCACATAAGTTGGAAATCCCTATGTTCGATGGATCTAATTACAGTGACTGGAAAGTGTATAGATGAGAGGATATATTATCTCTCTTGGTTATAAGACTTAGAAGGCTATTCAGAAAAAGTATATTCAATCAACGAGTTGTCCTACTACTACAAATGAGGTTTTTTCTTATGAGGAGAATGAAAAAGTGAGGTATGCTAATTACAGTGCTTTATCCAAAACTAAGTGAAAAAAAAGTCTTTCTTTGGGCACTGCTTATGAATTTTGGAAGAAGTTGGAAGATCTTTATGAAGGAAATGATAGAGTGAAATTGACAAAGAAGTTGTTTGCAAAGCATAGATATGAGAATTTGAAAATGGAGGAAGGAGAAAATATTGCAAGCTATTTCCAAAGGGTTGATGTAGCAGAAAATGAAGTTAGGAATCAAGGCAACACTTTGGTTGATGACGATATAATTGAGAAGATTCTAATGACCCTACTAGAGTGTTATAGTGATAAGGTTTCAGTTATTGAGGAAACATATGATCCTAAGAAATATACTAAAGAGCAACTATTTGGTACCTTAACTGCATTTGAGATGAGAAAGTTTTGAAAGAAAAAGGAGAAGAGGGTATGTGTAGGATCATGATGGGACAAAAAGTAGCAATATGATGGGTATGTGGCTAACAACTTTTTTTTACCCAAAATTGATGAAATGAAAAAGGTTTTTAAAGGAAATGCTTAGATATCCACCAATATAAATTATGCTTTACTTTGAATTTAATAAATAAATTATTATTATTCATTTTCTATTTGAATTACGACTAAATTCTTGATTAATAGGATGATTGAAAAACATCTATAGCTTTCAAACAGTATCACATTTTTTGAATTTGAAACATGTATCACGTTTTATGATTCACATACTATAGGATTAAAAAAATGAATTTCATGAAGTTTTTGTTAGCGTTTGTAGCTTAGGGATATATTTTTCTCCCAAGTAAAAATTAAGATAATAAATAATTATCAAGGTAGGTCAGCCTTATTAAAAAATGATATTTGTTATTTGTTATTTAAATCAAAGAGGTTGACCTAGATGAAAGGTTGCCTGGTTTGGTATATATACAAGGTGGTGTCCATTCATTCATGATCAATTCAATCACTTCATTCTCACCTCCAGAAAAAGTTCACCATTCCATTTGCAGTAGATCAAACTTCAAGTGGAAGCATATTTATTTGTACATTGCATCAATGTGTGATGCTATTATTCATTGAAATAATTCAGCCTTGAGTAAGACCAGACTTGTAAGCATATTTCTTCTCTTATTCATTCAATATAATGGAGATATATTTTGCTTGGTTTTTCTCCCTCGAGTAGGAGGGTTTTCCCAGTGTAAAAGTGTTGTGTTTATTGTTCATGTGTTGCATTTTCTGCTTTATATTAAATCTGATCCTAAAAACTAACATGGTATCAGAGTAGGTTCAAGAGATCCAATCAAATTTATTTAAGCATATTCTCCATGAAGCTCATTTTGGAAGGCATTGAATCTTACGTAGTATACTAACATGGTACTCAAGATGAGACATATGTATTGGAGGCATATAAGTGGAAAAGATCGCGCATCTAGGGCCTAAACATTCATGTCTACTACAAAGCTCATATCTTATCATACGACACCACGTGAGCCTAAAAAATCCATTGACAATATCCACAATTGAATACTAGGGTTGCATACACTATACATCATCAGGAATCATGAAGGACATGGATCTAAGTATAGCAACTATCATTTGGAGTGACTCCCAATTTTCTCATGGCTATGTAGCCTCCAACTCTCACCACTCACCAATTGGAGCCTTTCTCCACCTATGGATACTGAGTACACATAGCACCATTTGGAACGAAATTAGGGCCTTAGAAGGAAGTGAAATTTGAACATGTTGGCAGGACTATATCTAGTGAATGGAACTTTGGGTACTTTCATTCTATGAATTAATTCAATGAGCATTGGTAGAATGTATTATAAACATTTTTTATATGTTGATTTTCCAGTATATATATGAAATGTGGTAAATTGTGATGCATGATGATCTTTCAGTAGAATTCATATATTCCACATTATTTTTCTATTGGAGTTTTCTGTCACTACATGACATTGCACATGTTTCATGTGTAATCATACAATTCAAGATTGATAGTCTAAACAGTGAAACCGAGTAGATTATTGACCAAGGAATCATTTGCAATATGTGCATAAGTATTTCATTTGAAGTGTTTGATCACTACTTGGATTGTTTGAGGGTTATTCCTGGCGATACAAAATATATTGGTGCTTCTATTCTTATGATACCAAATTTTGTTGTTGGTACATTCACCATCCCAAAATGGAAGTTTGCTACTACTACCACGGGGCATTGAATCTTATAGGGAATTGGAGAATATTAGGTGTTTTCTTCATGCAAATATGGGGCACATCATCGAGAAAATATGATGGTTGTCAGGAAGAGTATAATGGCTACAATAGAAACAATAAAGAGATAAGTATTTTATGCTTGTACCTTGAATAATTTCTTATGTAGCATTGGTTTGGATATTTCTCTTTGGGGTAGCTTGATTCTATGAACTACTAGTAATCTCTCTAAAATGCTTTCAGGACGAACTGAGGAGCATATGTATAATGAGAGATTTCATTCAAGGGAGGAAGAGCTTGAGGCATCGTATGAGGAAGTCACTTAGGTTGAAGAAATGAACTACCATGATATTAATGGAGACACATCTTGTTGCCATGGGACTGAGTTGGCGGCACATAACTGGAGACATCTCTTGAAGAGGAAGAATCTATTCAGATTGTCATTGCAATTAGTTTCTTTGAAGAGGAGGGATTAACATTTAGAGGGAGTTTGAAAACCAACAGAGGAAACCTTGGACGAGGAGGTCAGGAGATTGATGCAAGAACTTAGAGCTTCGGAGGGAGTCACATCATCATGAAGATTTTTTGTAGTGTATATTTCTCTATGATAGAGAAGTATGAGGTGAGAGCCCTTGTAGTGTATGTTTCTCTGTGACAGAGAAGTGTGAGGTGAAAGCCCTTATAGTGTATATTTCTCTGAGATAGATAAGTATGAGGTGAAATCCCTTGTAGTGTATATTTCTCTGAGATGAAGAAGTATAAGATGAAAGCCCTTGTAGTGTATATTTCTTTGAGACAAAGAAGTATGAGGTGAAATCCCTTGTAGTGTGTATTTATATGAGATGGATAAATATGAGGTGACATCCCTTGTAGTGTATATTTCTCTAAGATGGAGAAATATGAGGTGTGAGCCCTTGTTCATCTCTAAGACTAAGATGAGATGTCATGTTGAGAGACTCTATGATGAAACCTTTGTACTCATGTTTTTCCATACATGGGAGTAGCCATGGTGGACATCATGTTGAGAGACTCCATGAGGAAATCACATTGAGATACTCTATGATGGAAACTTGTATGTGTGTTTCTTTCCACACATGGGAGTAGCCATGGTGAACATCATGTTGAGAGACTCCATGACGACATCACATTGAGAGACTCCGTGATGGATTCTTGTACATCTCTGAGACTAAGATGTGATTTTCCATAGTTGGGTGTAGCCATTGTGGATGTCATGTCGAGAGACTCCATGATGAGGATTACAAGAAAAATATCTCCCTAGGTAAGAGGGAGTGTTAGTGTTTGTAGCTTAGGGAGATATTTTTCTCCTAAGTAAAAATTAAGAGAATAAATAATTATCAAGGCAGGTCGGCCTTGTTAACAAATGATATTTTATATTTGTTATTTAAATCAAAGAGGTCGGCCTAGATGAAAAGTTGGCTAGTTTGGTATATATACAAGGTGGTGTTCATTCATTCATCATCAATTCAATCACTTCATTCTCACCTCCAGTAGAAGTTCACCATTCCATTTGTAGTAGATCAAACTTCAATTGGAAGCATATTTATTTGTATGTTGCATCAAGGAGTGATGTTATTATTCATTGTAATAATTCAGCCTTGAATAAGGCCAAACTTGTAAGCTAATTTATGCTCTTATTTATTCAATATATTGGAGATATATTTTTTTGGGTTTTTCTCCCTCGAGTAGGAGGGTTTTACTAGGATTAAAGAGTTGTTTTTAGTGTTCATGTGTTGTATTTTATGATTTATGTTAAATATGATCCTAAAAACTAATGGTTTTGACCAAGTTAAGGTGGTCAAACATATGAGTTTTTATATTTTTTAAAAGTTGTAATAAAAAAATCACAATTAATTATTTACTTGGAAAAAAATTGCAAAAATAATGCATCACATCAGGACATGAGTCCTCTACTTATATCTAAAATCTTATAAAAAAATATTATCATTTTATTGTGGTTAGGGTGGTCATACAAACACCTACTTATTTTTTCCCTGAAATTTAAGTACTACTACATTGAAATTTCAAATTTTCACCAAATAGATTTTTTTTTTTTTAAAATAAACCTAGTAGTTTAGAAACTACATTCAATTTGCTATATATTCATATTCTTACATATTTTTGAAATAATATAGATAACTTATTCAAATTTTTACGTCAAGTTGCCTAACTCTGATTTTTCTGAATTTTATCGCCACTTAAGGGCCTATTTTTTCCATGATGATCCTACACATATCCAAGACAAAAACAACATTTAAGGAAATGAAGATTGAACATGATCTAGATAGTGATGGTTCAAATGAGTTCAAAGATAACTTTAAAAGGAAGTTGAAGAAAGGTACCGGTAAGTATAAAAGTATGTTTCCCTTTAAATGTTTGAGGTGTGGTAATATTTATCATTATGCTTCAAGATGTCCAAATAGAGTTGTACATAAGAAGAACATAGATCATAAAGATAGAAAGGATAAGAATACAAAAAATTGAACTATGTTAGAAAAGAAGCTGGAATCTATGATGATGAATCTAATTATGAGGGTGATACTAGTGAATGCTTGTTTTTAGCTTTGGAGAATAAATATGTGTCTTCTAACTCTAGAAATTGTGCAAGGAAAAGTGATTTAGAGAACAAGAAGGATGAGAAGGAAGGTACTTTGGTCATTGCTTTTCATACTAGACAGGATGAAGACTATTGGGTGATTGAATGTGGATGTTCAAATCACATGACTGGAGATAAAAGTAAGTTCACTAAACTTGAAAAGTATGATGGTGGTTTGGTCATGTTTAGTGATGATTCTGGAGCAAAGATTGTTAGGAAAGGTATAATTAGTTTTGATGGAATTCACAACATTGATGATGTATATTATGTAAAGGGCGTAAGGCACAACCTTTTGAATGTTGGATAGATGTGTATCAAGGTTTCAAACTTGTGTTTCAGGATAATACATGTGAGATCACAAAATGATCCAGAGCTATGGTTGATGCAGGAAGGAGAACTCATGGAAACATCTATCAGCTTAAGGGTGTTGATGGTCAGTGCCTTGTATCTCAAGTTAATGAAAGTTGGTTATAGCACTAGTGAATGGGACATGTTATCTTTGATAACCTAGTCAGGATAAGTTCAAGAGATGTGGTCTGAGGTTTTCCTAAAATCATAAGGGTATGTGCAGGATCATGATGGGCCAAAAAGTGGCGATATGATGGGTATGTGCAGGGTATGTGGATGACGACATTTTTTTACCCAAATTTGATGAAATGAAAAGGGTTTTTAAAGGAGATTCTCATATTTCCACCAGTATAAATTATGCTTTACTTTGAATTTGATAAATAATTATTATTCATTTTCTATTTGAATTACGACTAAAGTCCTAATTGATAGGCTGATTGAAAAACATCTATAGCTTTCAAACGGTATCACATTTTTTGAATCTCAAACATGCATCACATTTTATGCTTCACATACTATAGGATTAAAAAAAAAATGAAATTCATGAAGTTTTGACCAAGTTAAGGTGGTCAGACATAAGATTTTTTATATTTTTTTAAAGTTGTAATAAAAAATTCATAATTAATTATTTACTTGGAAAAAAATTACAAAAAAAATGGATCACATCGAGACATGAGTCCTCTACTTATATCTAAAATATTATAAAAAAATATCATCATTTTATAGTGGTTAGGGTTGTCAGATAGACACCTACTTCTTATTTTTTCCCTAAAATTTAAGTACTATTAGATTGAAATTTCAAATTTTCACCAAATAGATTTTTTTTTTAAATAAAAATAGTAGTTTAGAAACTATATTTAATTTTCTATAGATTCTATTCTTACATATTTTTGAAATAATATAGATAAATTATTCAAATTTTTACGTCAAATTGCCTAACTTTGATTTTTCTAAATTTTCATCACTCCTTAAGGGGTTGTTTTTTCAATGATAATCCTACACATACCCATAAATCCTACTAATATTGTTTGTAGAAATTGTCAATTATGGAAATAGACAAAATGTAGTTTCAAAGGAAAAGAGAAATCTACTATCAGAATGCTAGAAATAATTCATATAGACCTCTATGGTCCTACTAGAATAGGAAGCCTAAATGGTGATAGGTATTTCATGCTCCTTATTGATGACTATTCTTGAATGACATGGGTTGCTTTTCTTAGAGAGAAGACTTAAGCTCTAGATAGGTTTAAAGTGTTCAAAGAAAGAGTAGAAAATGGAGTGAACCTAAGAATAAAATGTTTGAGATTTGATAGAGGTGGAGAATTCACTTATAGTGAGTTTAATGTATTTTGTGAGCAGAATGGCATAAAAAGACACTTTTCTACTCCTAGAACCCCATAGAAAATTGGAGTGGTTGAGAGAAAGAACTAAACTATATAGACAGTTGCAAGAACCATGATGAAAGAAGCAAATGCATCTGATGTGTAATGGAGAGAGGCAATACACATTGCTATTTATGTTCTTAACAAGGTTCAGATAAGAGGAAATAACACAAAGACTCCTTATGAGTTATGGACTAGTAAGGATCTTACTGTGAAATACTTTAAGGTGTTTGAAAGCGGATGTTACATTAAAGGAGATGATGAGAATATTGAGAAGTTTGATGCTAGATGTGATGAAGGATTTTTTATTGGATACTCAACTACTAGCAAGGCATATAGATGCTTTAATAAAATATTGAGGAAGATTGTTGAGAGTGCTAATGTGAATGTTGATGAGCATATGCACAAACCTATTGAGATAAGTGAAGTTGAACTAGATGATCCTAATGGGACACCAATACCTAAAGAGAATAAGGAATAGGAAGAAGAAGAAATTAAAGAAGAAGAAGAAAATGAACCAAAACTTGTTCCTAAGACTCCTGAGTATGTCCAAAAGAATCATCTAGAGGAAAAAGTAATTGGAGATAAGAGTGAAGGTGTGAAGATGAAAAGTAAAGTAGCAGCTGAGGTAAATCTATGTTTTCTTTCTAGAATAGAACCTAATTCTATGTGTGAAGCATGTGAAGATGAGAGTTGGGTTAGAGCTATGAAAGAAGAGCTGCAACAAATAGAGAAGAATCAAACATGGGAACTAGTTCCTAGACCTGTGAATAAGAATGTAATTGGTTCAAAGTGGGTGTTAAGGAATAAGTTGAACGAAAATGGTGAAGTTATAAGAAACAAAGAAATACTTGTATGCAAGGGATACTCACAATTTGAATGCATAGAATTTAAGAGACATTTTCCCTGGTGGAAAGAATGGAAGATATTAGGACGTTTTTGGAATTTTCTACCCACAAGGACTTCAAAGTTTATCAGACAGATGTCAAGTCTGCATTCCTGAATGGTGAACTAGAAGAGGAAGTATACATGGAACAACTTGAAGGATTCCAGTTATCAGACAAACCAAATATGGTTTGTAAATTGAAGAAGGCATTGTATGGATTGAAACAAGCTCCGAGAGCATGGTACACAATATTGGATAGATACCTAACACAACAAGGATTAAGCAAAGGCTCTACTGACAACAATCTCTACTTCAAAGTGCAGAGTAACAAAATTTTGACAATGGTAATATATGTTTATATTACCATCTTTGGAGGAAATGAAGGTATGTGTAAGAGATTTGCAGAGGAAATGCAAAAAGAATTTGAAATATCCATGATTGGTGGATTGAATTTCATTCTTGTTCTTCAAGTAAATCAAATTGATAAGGGGATATTCATTTCACAATCAAAATATGTGAAAGAGTTATTAAAAAAATTTGGTAATGGATGACTCGAAACTGGTTAGTACTCCTATGGCGGCCGGATGTAAGTTGAGTAAAGATGATGAATATGCTAAAGTTGATCAAAGAAAATACATATCTATGATTGGTGGACTGTTGTATCTTATTGCTACCATATTGGATATCATGCATGTAGTATGCTTAGTTGCCATATTCAACTATATCCTAAGGAAGCACAGTTATAGCTATAAAGAGGATATTCTAATATCTTTAAGGTACACCAGATTATGGCTTATGGTATCCTAAGGATACTGATTTCACTTTAAGTGCTTATATTGATGCACATTGGGTTCGTTGTGTGGATGAATGGAAGTGTACCAATGGAGGTGCTTTCTTTCTTGGTGGAAGATTGGTTTCATGTTTTCATGGGAGTGATCATAGCTTCTTGATCTTTGCCATTGATGTCAAAGGGGGAGAGAGATTCATGTGAAAAATAGTAGAAGAGAAAGTGAAGTTCTTCTCCCAGAATGTTGAGGATGCATGTCTAATCTAAAAGAGAGAGTTTTGTTTGATGTTTTTTCACATAATGTGTTGCCATCAATTACAAAGGGGGAGATTGTTGAAAGTATGAGCAAGCTCGGCGATGTTTTCATTAATGTTGTCATTGATGTCAACATGGTTTAGAATGTTGTAGATTGTGAATGTATAGTTGAGATGTTGTTGAGATGTTGTGAGTACATGGATCTATCCTTATGGTATTGTAGATATGCTGAAATGATGAGTTTCCAAGTGATTTTGATAAAAATAATAAAAGAAAGAAGTCAGAGTTTTGTATGTGTTTAGAATGTGCTATGGTTTGTGCTCCACATTTCCTTTGTGTTGATCCTATGATTGTGTGGATCTGAAGGGTTTTTGTTAGGTATTTTTTGGTGGCATATCCTAATTTGTAGCTTCTGGTTTGATGGAGTGTGAAATTTGTGTTCATCAGTGTGTGAACTGGTTTGACATAGTTGCTTGTCTGTGGACTGGAAGAACTGTTTATGCTCTATAGTCCTTCACTATTTTATTTCATATCTTGTGGATCTAAAATATGTCTTGCAATGGTTTACTTTGTGCTCTAATAGAGATGATCATGGTTTGGTGCTCCAGAAGTTGAGTTTCAAAATTTTTGTATGTGTTTGCACAGTTTGGATGGGTTGATGGAAGGTGTTTTTTGTTTGAAGGTTGTTGCACTTGCTATAGATGTATCTGAAGGTATTTGAGATGTGTTCTTGTGCATGATAAAGTGTGTTATGTCATCGACACATTACCTTCTTGGTGGGAAGTTTGTGCTTCAATGTTCATTTGTATTTTCATTAGGTTTGGCCGACTTGGTGTTTACACTTCACATGAAGAATTAAAAATTTAAGGAAGCACATGTGGTTGATCCAAGAAATTGCTTTTAGTCTTGGTTAATGTTTTAATTGGTTCACTTTCACTCCTTTCCACCACGGGAATGTTGAGTTGCCAACCTAATTTGAATTTATGAAACTAATCATATGTGGCCGACCTTGGAGAAATTTTCTAATCTTGAAGATGGTATAAATGCAAGTCAAGTTGTGAATAATTAAAAACATAAAAAGTGATGAGGTAAGCCACAAGTGAAGAGCATAGTTGCATGAAAGTGAGTTGAGGCAGCAATAATTTATTGTGTTAGATTCCTGAAGGCAATGAGCTAAAGGTTTCTGCAATCTTCTAATCAAGGTTGCGAATGTGTGTAAATTCTTGTGGTGGATCTTTTTGTTATCTTTTGTATCTGTAGGCTATGAGCCTCCTTGTTGGATAGTGAGTCATTTTTGTAGGCAGTGAGTCTTTGTATTTGGACACTGAGCCCTTGGTAGTGAACGTCTTGTATTCATTTTTTCTATTAATTTATATTGTGAGTTAATCCTCACCATGGTTTTTCCCTCATTGGGTTTTCTAGGTAAAATTTGGTGTTCATTGTCTTGAGTTTTCTTTTTTTATCTGCATTTCATGTTCTTACTTAATAATAGAATAGTGTGGTTGTGAAGTTGATATGTGTTTGAAGTTTTGTGTTTGAATTTGGTGACAATTGATTCACCCTCCCTCTTAGTTGTCTTGCACCTTTTAACAAATAATTCCTTATTTAAAATTTTGTGAAATGTTGTAACACACTTTCATGCTTTTCGAGGGTTGTCATTAATAATTTGGATTTATTATGCTTTAATTGCCCTTATTTTGCATCCACAAGCCTCATTTATTACATATTTATGAGGATAATCCCAACAAAAATCATTTCCCAATCATAATTCAAGTGTTTTAGGCTTGAATGGCCCAAATTTAGTGATCTAGGACTCAGTCACCACCTTGGGCTAATGAGTCCCACCCAGATTTTGGGTCTTGAACCTGGTTTCACACCTTTCTAAGCATTTTTAAAAGTGGACCCAAAACTTATTCCTAATGGGACTCATTCACCACCTTGGGAAAATGAGCCCCATTTGACCCAAAATCAAAATTAATTCAATTTTTTGATAGGATTTTATTCTTCTAGATCTGATGTTGGCTTGTAGTATTGTAATTTAGAAAAAATATTCATAACTAAGTATAAATACAAGTTTCTTTCACTCATTTTCACCAAAGCATTCAAGTATTCATCCTTATAGAAAGTTTGAGTTCACAAGAGCATCCAAAAGCATTCAAGAGAAGATTATCAAGCATCTTAGAGTAGTATTTAAGCATCAACCATCATGTCAAGGACTTCATCCATCATGTTTGATAACAATTGTGTTGTAGGGTTTTGTGATTCAAGCAAGCATTTCATTCAAGATCTATTACCTTCAAGAAAGAGTCAATATCTAAATCCTTTGGAGCCATCTCACAAATGTTTGTAGCCTCTTGTTACTAGGGTTTTGTGAGTTGCAACATTACATTTTTTTCATTCATAATTCTCCATTTTTATTTCATTCTATTTAAAGGCTTGATTACCAAGAAGGGCTTTGACCAAGGAAAACCCCTATCTACTAACACAAAAACATTTTCCCCTCTCCTTTATGTGTGATTTGCAAGTCTAAGTTGTAGATTTCCTAAGGAGCAAGATTGGAGAAAAGTTGTCAAATCATTCAAAGTTGTCAGATTTGTCATCAAGCCTTGGAGAACATTGGAGAACACCTACAAGTTGCAAATTAGGGTTTTGGATACAGAAATCAAATCAGGAAGGATAGAGCAGACAAAGAAGAGAAAGATCAAAATTTGAAGCTTCAGAAAGCCCTAACTAGATTGATTCACCACTTTTGGTGAATGAGTCCCAGTTTTAGTCAAAATTCATATTTTTGTAGATTTAGATACCCATTTGGAAGATTCTTGTTCCTGCACAAAAATCTAGATTCTAGGCTGATTCGCCCAACTTGGTGAATGATTCCTATTAGAGATCAAAATTTGGACTAACATGGGACTACTTTCATGCTATCGGTATCCTATTATAAAATTAGACCTCCAGATCATGGGTTGGCTCCCCTTTTGATGTCCACTAAACTAATGATTTCTTGAGGAAAGGGTAAAAAGATACATGAAAATGAATCTTAGCTAAAACTTCAAAGGGTGATACACCAAAAACCTAAGACTTGCAAACGGCTTGCACACATTCAAAACAATGAAAAGACCTAATCTACACGGCTCATTTTCTGCATGCATTCTTGCATAAGTAATTTATGAGGTTTTTCAGCTGACCTCTTAGAAGGAAATATTTCACAACTAAAAGTATTTGCATTTACTAACACAACTTATAACCTATAACAATATACTTTTATGCTAAACAAGTGCCTAACAATGAGACAAGACTACAAGGAAAAGCTAAATTTCACAAGTAATCTAATCAACCACTAAATGCACACAATAAAACATGAAATGAGAGGGTAAATATTCAATTTCATTGATTCAAAGTACTCACTAGTATACAAATCTATCTTTTAGTTACAATACTGCTCTTGCTGAAAAGAAAACTCTTGAAATCAAGCTATCACTCTGCTGGAAAAGAAAGAACTCCATGATGTGTCTGGGCATTTCAATTTTGAGTACAAAAATGAACCTACTTCCATTTAGCAAAGAAAACTTAGAATATTTCTAAGGTTTTTGCAAACCTTTCACTCCAGGCCATAGGCTTGACATTTTGTATTCATTTTTTTGGCATAAAATGATCCCCTTTCTCTTTTATAGGGGAAATAACTTTGTTTGTGGAATTTTTGAAAGAAAGCCATGAAGAGGCTGTGATCTATCAATTGTATATTTCCATAGAAACTGTTGTGACCTTTATAGTTTGTAATATTTTCATGAAACATGGGTTTCATGTTTTGCACATTATTGTTAGATGCTTTAGTATTTTCTATTGCAAGCAACAATAGGGTCATTGAAACCTGTGACCTCCATAGTTGATGTGAGCTTTAATGTGATTTATTTCTTCTTGAATGGGAAGCATTGAATCCTTTGTATTATTTTGAATGCTTTCTCCTTCATTTTCTTGAAACATTGAACATTTATTGCCACTTACCGGGTGCACTCAATGTCCTTGATGTGATTCGTTGATCAAGAAAAACTTTTTTCTCTAGGTTTTAATGTCCTTCATTTACATCTTTTCCATTCTACAAATTCTTGAGAATTATGAAGGCTATATTTTTGATCTTTTGCATTCTTGTTATTATTAGCACATTAGTGACTTCATATTTTGAAGTCCATGGTCACTATCCTCTCTTGATGGCACTGAACCTCTCTTTGCTATGAATGTGACTATCCACTGATAATTTTCATTTAATGGCCTGAATCTTTGTGATGACTCTTTTGTACTACTCAAGGCACCCATGTGTTTAACTATGATTGCATAGTGATTTCCCACTTCTCTTACAATTTAGAGACTTCAATCACACTGTCAATTCTTCTTCTAATGTTGATATTTTAAAACATTCTTAGAAGTGTGAAGTATGAACTTAAGAGAAATTGATTTCCTACCATGGTGATGAAGTGATTGCTTGTAGAACTGTCCCTTTAGGAATTTTGACTCTCACATCATAGGTTAGCATTTTCACACATGACTATGTGGTTGTCTTTTTTCAATGCTTTCAAATGTTCACTTCCATGTTGAGTTCAATTATGATCATGCATTGTTCCACTTGTTCATTGTTGTTTGAAATGTGGGTATGTGCAGGATCATGATGGGCCAAAAAGTAGCGATATGATGGGTATATGTAGGGTATGTGTCTGATGACTTTTTTTAACCAAAAATTGATGAAACAAAAAGGGTTTTTAAAGGATATTCCCTACTTTCCACCAATATAAATTATCATTTACTTTGAATTTAATAAATAATTATTATTCATTTTCTATTTGAATTATGACTAAAGTCCTAATTGATAGGTTGACTATAAAGCATCTATAGCTTTCAAACGGTATCACATTTTTTGAATCCAAAACATGTGTCACATTCTATGCTTCGCATAATATAGGATTAAAAAAAAGATTAAGTTTCATGAAGTTTTGACCAAGTTAAGGTGGTCAAACATACAAGATTTTATATTTTTTAAAATTTGTAATAAAAAATTCATAATTAATTATTTACTATATTTTGATGCACAATGACTGCTACCTTTCATTTCTTTTGACTACATTGATTTTAATCCTATTGGTTGTTCCTTGCATCATGACTGCTCCAGTCTTCATGATTTATCCATAACAATTGTTTTTTGCCCAATGAGGTTTGTTACTTGGTCTTCACAATCATCTAGGTCCTTCTAATCTTTGTGCAACAAACTAAAATATCATATCCTCCTCATCCCTCAATGTTCATTGTGGTTGTCCTTTCATGATATGTAGCACGCATTGTTGCTATCCCCTTATCACGAGATCATTGTTGTTGTCCTCTTTTCCACCTAAGACTATGCTTTGCCAACTCTTAAAAATCATTGTCATATTCACTTGGAATTATGACCTTGGCTTCAAAAGTGTTTCACCATGTGTTGCTTGATATAAAACATGATGGTTTAGATTAAACTTGATAGCTCCTCCATTATTTGTTGATGGATGCATAATTGAACTTGACACATCCATGCTTCAATACTCACAAAAATCATTTTCTTCTTTAATAAAATGGATCTTGGATCCACTTAAGAAGACTGAAAGACATATCCAAACTACCACCCCTTTTGACATGATGGCATCCTATTGATTGATTCATTGTGAAAAGATGAAGGGTAACTTTCTTGAGAGTTCACATTATTTGTGGCATCTTTTTAATCTGATAATGAAATTTGATCAATTGGTGTGATTTCATATTGATTTAATGCATCAATAATATGTTTTTCATTGATTTGATCAAGTTTCTCAATTTCCTATCCCTCTAAAACACAAGAGGGAAACATGCTGGGCTCAACCCTTGTGGGAGCCACATTTTACTCTAAATGTAATTAGCTAAATCAAAATAGTAAAAAAGACTTGTCCTAAATATGTAGAAGGAATAAACAAGTTAGATAAACAAAGCATATCATAGGTGTGTTTGATTACTCTTTTCTTTTTTTCCTGGACACTTATGGTATGTTGTTTATTCTAATGTTTACAGACATAAGATTACACATGTATGGATGGTTTTCACATACTCTAATTAGCGACCTTCCATTTCTTTAACAACACTCCTTTTTAAGATGCAGGAAACCTAGGAGCGACAAGGAGAGAGTCAAACGAAAGTAGGATAAGCGGGGAAGACCGACATGATGCAAGACAAGGCCAATGAGATTCATCATTCCATCAGGTAATGATGGGTCCCTTTTCATTTTATGTGCATTTATTTTATGTTTATCTATAAGCATATAGTATCTTCTTTATAAGCATTAGACTAGTTATTCCCTTAGCTTGTGAGGGACATTATACACTTATGATCATCAATAAAGATTGCATTTGCAATACATGTTGGTTCTCTTTCTTATTTGTATGCAATTGCAAAACTAGAATAATGCAATCTATTTTGATGATCTCCTTCATGAACATAAATAAAATTATCATAGAATGATGCATCTTTTAATTTTTAAATGAAAACACAATAATAAGCTACCTGATTTAGCTAGAAGCAAAATCAGGCAACATTTGTGGCAACATTTGCTATATGTTTTCTTGCTAAACATCTTTAATAGTTGCCTAAAGCTTATCCATTCGGTATTGAGTCATTTTAAAGTTGACACAACCTAAGAATAGTCTTTTATGTTGCTATAACTCACTAGACCAGCATAAGATACCATGGAAATTTATTCAAAACACACCAAAAAAACCAAAGAAAACTACCTAAGTGTGCAAGAAAACACTTACAGAAAACTGAAAATACATTCTAACTAATGTGCAGTAACACTTAGAGGAAATAAAAACCTACTCTAATTTATACAAGATAGATATAGATCACACCTCAAAATAGAGTTTGAGGTGTATCCATTGGCTGTGATATGTAGAGATTCTCCATCCATTGTTGACAATTGAAAAGCATTGTGCTCCTTGCACTTAGTAATGACAAACAAGCCACTCCACATACTATCAAATTTAGTGTGTTTTCCAAGCCTTCTCTTTAACTCATCCCACTTAAGTACACCATCTCCTTCTCTGAACAACCTAGGTATTGCTCTTTTGTCAAAAACTTTCTTTATTTGGAGTTGATGCAGCTCCATTGTTTTCATGGCTCTATCTCTTGTTTCATCCAACTCCATGAGTTGTGCATACATGACATCCATTGGATCTTCCTCAAACATTTCAAGTTGGTTCATTATATCAAGAGCTGGAAGCTCAAAAAATAAAGGAAGTCTGGCCTCTTTACCATACACTAGCATATAAGGGGAATTTCTAATGGAAATTTTTGGAGTTATTCTATCTGCCCACAAAGCAAATTTCAACTTGTTGTGCCAAGTTCTCTGGTTATCTTCCAAAATCCTTTTGATGATTTTGATCAGGTTCTTGTTAGTTGATTCTTCTAAACATTTCCTTGAGGGTAATAGTTTGATGATTTATTCAAGTGAATACCATTATTGACAGCCCAATCACTCACTCTTAATCCAAGAAATGCTAAAGCATTATCATAAATGATTTATTTAGGTACCCCAAATTTGGTTACTAAATCATCATAAAAATTTAAAACAACAATTTTGTTGGCCTCTTTCAAGGCCACTGGTTTAATCCATCTTGTAAAGTATTCGGTTGTAGTAAGTACCCTCCTATTTCCTACACTTGAAGGTGGGTTAATGGAACCTATGAAATCAATGCCCCATCTCATGAAAGGTTGTTCCACTTGAATGGGCTGCAATGGTAAAGTTGGCAACCTCTATTTACCTGCAAAAATGGCACATTTTATACACTTTCTGGCCCAAGCATGGGCATCTTTAAACAAGCTTGTCCAATAATAGCCAACTCTCATTATTTTCCATGTAGTTGTTCTTGGGGAAAAATGACCCCCAATAGTTCCATCATGGAACTCATGCAACAATTTATTAGTTGATGTTGATCAATGCACCTTAAAAGTACACCATTAAGATCTTTTCTTAAAAGAATTTACCAACCAGCAGATAAGGGGTGGATTGCAGTCTGAAATACCTACATTTAGCTTTATCCAAACCTGGTGGACACTCACTAGTTTGCAAAAAAAAGAGTCATATCTTGCACCCAACCTACACTTGTTGTTGGTGCATCAGTTGTAAGTTCATTAATAACAACCAAAACTTCCTTTGCTTCTACCTTTTCTTCATTTCTAGCTCCTATAGCTAGCTATTCACACAACCCTTTACCTGTTAAAAGCTTTGTTACCTTAATATCAATGTCATATTCCATTACCTTTGTAATCCACCCAACCCTATTTTCATTCAAATCCCTACTTAACAAGAACTCATTCACACTAGGGTGAGGAACCATTAAATGTATTTTTCTATTAGAAATCAAAGGTTTAAACTTTTTTCAGATTTCTGATAGTAGCAAGTACATGTTTTTCTACAAAAGTATATCTTTGTTCATAATCTTCTAAACGTTGACTAGAAAAGGAAATAGGTTGTTCTAAGCCAGCATCATTTTGTTGTACACAACCATTCTAGAAATGATATCAATGCTACCAAAGGAATACAAAATGAAGTCTTTTGAATAGTTTGGGTTTACCAAAGTAGGAGTTGATGATAAGGCCTCCTTTATAATTTCAAAATTGTGCTTGGCCTCTCTGGTCAAACTAAAACTTGTATTTTTCTTCAACATGGAAGATAGTGGTTTCAAAAGATTAGCAATATTAGGAATAAACCTTCTAAAAAAGTTAATTCAACTAAGAAAACATTGCAACCCCTTTTTATGGCTGGGTAAAGGCAGATCTAAAATGGAACTTACTCTTTCTGGATCAATGGTGATCCCTTGTTTTGACTCTATATGTCCTAGAAGCTTGACTTCATGGACAACAAAGATGCATTTTTGGGGGTTGAGGGATATACCAAACTCCCTACACCTCTCAAATATTTTCTTAAGATGTGAAAGATGCTCATCATCCTTCTTGGAAAACACTGTTACATCATCGAGGTAAATAAGCACAAGTTTATGAATTAGACGTTGAAATGCCATGTCCATTGCCCTCTAAAAAGTGGCACTAGCATTGGATAGGCCAAATGGCATCCTTTTATAAGCCATGGTGCTCCATTTTGTGGTGAAATAAATCTTAAACTAGTCTTCTTCTTTGACTAGGACTTTGTTATAGCCTAAATAATTATCAAGTAATGAGAATATTTCCAAACCAGCTACTATATACATAATCTTCTCCATTGAGAGTAGAGTATAATGATCCTTTAACGAGGCTCTATTGATATCTCTAAAATCTACACAAAGCCTAATATTTTTTGCAAACACAAGGATAGACAATTGAGAGTCAGGGGGTGAATTATTTGTCACATAATTTTAAACTTATTAAACTTCATTAACCTTATTCATAGATCAAATCAATAGCCATGAAAGCATGAATGAACAACACATCATATGCACACATAACACCAATATTTTTATGTGGAAACCCTGTTAGGGGAAAAACCATGGTGGAGGTCGGTCCAGAAGATTAGACCCTATTAATATTATAAGGAAATATGAATGGGGAGTGCACATGCATTCAGACACACTACCTAGAGCTCACTACTCAGTTACAAAGGAAGACTCACTATCTTATAGAAAGGTTATGATTATATCCATCAAATTTTGAACTGAGAAAGTAGCATCTGCTAATGCCTTATTACAGTTTCAGTTAAGCACATGAACACTTCTTCACTCTTCTTCACTCTTCTTCACACTCTATTCTACCTTCAAATTATTTAGAACATTATTTGTGCACACCACTACATCAAATGATATAAGCAATCACTTATATATATCCGCAACAAGAAATTACATCGCTATAGGTTGGCCATAAAGAAATAATAAAATGAATACAAACTATTGGCCCAAAACAATAAAGATTTTTCAAGCGAATCAACCAAGGTCAACCACAACATAGTGAAGAGAAAAAATAACATCCTCAAACATGAACCACTTCAATTAATTACTCCTCGAATATCCACAACACACTTCAACAACTTGTCGTTCAAGAACATGAAAAACATGAACACTAAAGAGAAAATCTTGGATCGCAAACAATGATCAATGTGTATGTGTAACATAGATAGAGCATGAACTAGAAACATCCAAAAACATCATGAATCACCAGAGAAGCATCCGAAACAATTGAACTTACTAAAATCACACGATCTTCATTTAGGAACAGAAACTAAAGTAACATAAAAACTGTCAGAATACAAATCATCATAACTTGATCAAATCTACATGCGGATCTCTAAAACTCGACATGGATAAACTAGATATACTCAACAAGAAACCCTTTAGTCTAGAACCTCTTAACAACAATGTACTGAGTTCATTGGCAGACTAAACTTCACTTCACTACTAACAACCTGTAGCACTTTTTATTACAATTTTCTCAATATCCTTGACATATACAACTTCTAATGGATTAATGCTAATAGTGTTGACATCAATGACAACCACATATCAACAACACAACTACAACATGCAATAATCTCCCCCTTTGGAATTGATGGCAACACATGATGTGAAAAACACCATCAACACAACTACACTTACTCCCCCTTAGGTTCTTCTCACCCAAAAAAAAATTCACATTAGTCTTCTCCCCCTTTTTCATTAATGACAGAGATCTCTTCAATATGAATTCCGAACCACATATCTAAACACTTGAACATCTAACTACTCCCCCTAAGTAGCATCCACCACAACATCAATCTAGATCAAAATATGATCATGAAATGCATGGATTGATGCAAATCAATGCATCTTAGTTTTGATTAGGAGGGGTAATCACCCCTAACTTCCCTCTGAGATACTCAAAATTATCCTTAGGAAACAACTTGGTAAATATGTTTGCAATCTCCTCCTTAGTAGGCACATACTCCAATATGACTTCATTTCCACTTACTTTCCCTCTCAAAAAGTGAAACTTGATAGATATATGCTTGGTTTTGGAATGCAGCACCAGATTCTTAGAAATGTTAATAGCACTTGAGTTATCACAGAATATAACAATAGGCTCATCATACACAACTTTGATATCCTTCAGCATTTGCTTCATCCATAGTACTTGAGTACAATTATTAGCAACAACAATGTATTATGCCTCTATAGTAGATAAAGAAATAACATTCTTCTTTTTTCTTAACCATGAAATCAACTTCTTTCGCAAGAAAAATGCTCCACCACTAGTAATTTCCCTGTCATTCACATCTCCTACCCAATCAACATCAATAAAGGCACTCAAAGTAAGATCATCATCTTTAGGATACCATAGGCCAAAATCAACTGTCCCCTTCAAGTATCTAAAAATACTCTTCACAACAGTCACATGAGATTCCTTAGGATCAACTTGAAATCTGGCAACAATACATACAACATTCATGATATCAGGCCTGGTTTGAGTCAAGTACAACAATCCACCAATCATTGATCTATATCTAGTCTTATTTTCCTTCAGAGAATCATCATTAGTTGTCAACTTGCATTTGATCACCATGGGTGTACCAATTGGCTTTGAATCTTCCATACCAAATTTCTTCAGCAATTCTTTCACATACTTGGATTGAGATATAAAGATCCCTTTATCTAACTGAGTAATTTACAATCCCAAGAAGAATTTCATCTCTCCAATCATTGACATCTCAAAATCATTCTCCATCTCATCAGCAAACTTTATGCACAAGCTATCATGTCCTCCAAACATGATATCATCAACAAAGACTTCCATAATCAAATCTTTATTATGATCAATCTTGAAATACAAATTACTATCAATAATACCTTTGTTAAATCCAAGCTTCACCAAGTACTTATGCAATCAAGCATACCATGCTCTAGGGGGTTGCTTGAGTCCATACAATGCTTTCTTCAACTGAAAAACCATATCTCCCTAATCAGTCAACTGAAATCCATCTGGTTGTTCAACATACACCTCTTCTTCCAACTCACCATTTAGAAAAGCTGACTTGACATCCATTTGATAAACCTTGTAGTCTTTGTAAGCAACATAAGTATGAAATAATCTCATAACTTCAATTCTAGCAATAGGGGCAAAGGTTTTTTCAAAATCAATACCTTCCATCTATGAATATCCCTTACATACCAGTCTCGCTTTGTTTCTAACCACTTCACCTTGCTCATTCAGTTTGTTTCTAAAGACCCAAATTTAGTTATGATTACATTTTTATCCTTAGGTATGGGAACAAGAATCCATGTATCATTCTTTTCAACTTGTTGTAGTTCCTCTTTCATTGCTTCCACCCAATGTTCATCTTTTATGCTTCATTCACATTGTTAGGCTTAGTCTTTGAAATCAAACAGTATTCTTCTGCAATATTTCTCCTAGTTTGAACACCTTTGTTCTTATCATCTATGATTTGATTCTCTGAATGATTCAACCTTACATACCTTGGAGTCTTAGGGCATTCTTGAAGTTTAGGCTCTTTTGATCTCTCTTTTTTACTTTCACCAATTTGTCCTTTCTCTTGATCTTCTTTATTCATCAGAATGATTTGGACTTGACTTGAAATTTGAACTTACTTTCCTTGGTTTGTACTATCATTCTGATTATCAAAATCATATCCACAGGTTTTGGATAGTGCAACTATGCCATCATCAACCTTGACATTTTCACTTTCAACTATTTTCTTCAATCTCTTATTGTAATACTGATAGGCCTTTCTTTTAGTAGAATAACCCAAATATATTCCTTCATCACTCCTAGCATCAAACTTTCCTATATCTTCATCTCTTTTGATATAACACTTGCTTCCAAAGATCTTGAAATATCTAACAGTAGGATTTTGACCAATCCATAGCTCAAAAGGAGTCTTACCAGTATCACCTTTAACTTGTACCTGATTAAATATGTACACAATAGTACTCAAAGCTTCTCTCCAGTAGATATGAGGTATATTTCCTTCCAACATCATAGTTCTAGCAGCATCTAGAAGTATTCTTTTCTTCATTTCCACAATTCCATTTTGCTGAGGGGTTCATGGTGCAGATAATTGTCTCTTTATTCCATGTTCTTCGCAAATAGAATTAAACTCACCTGAAGTGAATTCACCACCTCTACGTTATCTTAGATATTTAATCTTCAGACCTATCTATGTTCAACCATGGCCCTAAAGATCTTGAACTTTTCCAGAGCTTCAGATTTCTCCCTTAAGAAAGTATCCCACATCATTCATGAATAGTCATCAATAAGCAACATGAAGTACATGTATCCTTGTAAACTTCTAGCTCTAGCAAGACCAAACAAATTAGTATGCACAAGATCCAACAATCCATTTGAATTTTGTTGTTTGCTCCGAAATGAAATTATAGTTTGCTTTCCTAATTGACATTCCTTGCATATGGCATTAGTAGGTTTCATCAACTTAGGAAGATCTCTCACAACCTTGGTAGAACTTATCTTGACAATATTATCAAATTTAACATGACACATTCTCTTACGCCACAACCAGCTTTCATCAATTTGAGAAATCAATAAAATTTTACTAGCAACACTCAAGTGAAAGATATTACCTTTTGTTCTTGTAGCTCATGCATTCACATTTCCATAATTTCCCAATATTTTTCACTTACCATCCATGAATTGAAGATTGTATCCCTTATCAACCATTTTTCCAACACTTAAAATATTATGCTTCAAACCTTCCACATACAAGAAATAATCAATATTATGCTTACCATCAAGAGAAATACATCCTCTACCATAGATCACACTAGCTTTGTCATCACCAAATCTCACAACACCACCATCATATTTTTCCAAACTCACAAACTTACTTTTATCTCCTATCATATGATGAGAGCAACCACTGTCAATTACCCATTCAACTTTCTCTTCAACTCGAGAAGCTAGGGCTTTCTCCACATTTGTACAATTAGTAGATTCAATAGACATAGGATTATTTTCCTTGATAGAAATAAATACAAATTCATTTTCACTTGCATTTCCTTTATTAGATTCATCATTTTTCATGCCTTCATCAACAGCATAGTAACACTTCTTTTGAAATTTAGGCTTGTTATATCTTGGCATGGGAATTATTTTAGGACACTTTGATACAAAATGACCTATCTTATTGCAAGAGAAATATTTAATAGGAAACTTCCCTTATACTTACCTTGTCCTTTGGCTTCTCTTTTCACAATCAGTGCTTCAAGATCTTCTAGCTCTCTTTCTTCTTCATCAAGTTGTTTCATTTCATCCTCATACTTGAATGTATTTCTTGCTGAAATTTCACCCAGATTATATCTATATTTATCTCTTCCAAAAGTAGTGGCCTTGAATGCAAATTATACCTTAGGAAGGGAAACACCAAATTCACTCAACTCAAAAGCAATAAGCTTACCAATCAACATATCTCTCGTAACATTTGTCATGGTCTGGAGTTCTTCAATAGCACTAGCTTTGACTTTGTCAGAATCAAGCAAGGATCTAAGCACTTTAGCAGCAATCTCTGATTCGTCTATCTATCCACCAGCACATCTGATACCATACACAATTTCATTCTCTCTTTGCATGAAAGTAGTAAGATTTTCATCATCACCCATTCTCAACTTTTCATATTTCCCTTTCATAATTTGTAGCTTAACAATCTTCACATTAGCATCACCTTCATACAAGTTCTCCAACTTTTTCCAGATCTCATAAGTTTTCTTCATATCCATCACATTTTTCATCTCAGTATCAATCAAAGCACTCAACAACGCTTCCTTAGCCCTAATATTATACTCAACATAAGTATCATTCAGTGGAATAATATACCTATTACTTGTAGTGCTCTATTATGGTTCACCAATGCATCTCAGATGGCACTCCATTCGAGTCTTTCAAAAAGAATAATTTGTTCCATCAAATCTAGGACTACCCTTCTTATAAGTCGCCATCCCAGATCACCTCAAGTTATTAAACTTTTTCTAAGAAACCTTCTCTGATACCAATTGTTGGCAACACAAGGATGGACAATTAAGAGGTGGGGTGAATCAGTTGTCACAAAATTTTAAATTTATTCAACTTCATTAACCTTATTCATAGATTAGATCAATAACCATGAAAGCATGAATGAACAACACATCATAAGCACACATAACACCAAGATTTTTCTGTGGAAACCCTATTAGGGGAAAAACCACAATGGAGGTCAGTCCAAAAGATTATACCCTATTAAAAGTATAAGGAAATATGAATGGGGAATGCACATGCATTCAGGCACACTACCTAAAGCTCATTTCTCAATTGCAAAGGAAGACAAACTGTCTTACAGAAAGGTTCTGATTATATCCATCAAATTTTGAACTGAGAAAGTAGCATCTGCTAATGCCTAATTATAGTTCATGTTAAGTACATGAACACTTCTTTACTCTTTTTCACACTCTGCTCTACCTTCGAATGATATAGAACATTATTCACACACACCACTACTTCAAATGATATAAGAAATCACTTACATATATCCACAACAAGAAATTACATTGCTATAGGTTAGCCACAAAGAAATAATAAAATGAATGCAAACTATTAGCCCAAAATAATAAATATATTTCATGCAAATCAACCAAGGTTGGCCACAACATAGTGAAGATAAAAAATAACATCCTCAAATAGGAACCACTTCAATTAATTACTCCTCAAACATCCATAACGTACTTCAGCACCTTGTCGGCCAAGAACATGAAAAACATGAACACTAAAGAGAAAATATTAGATCACAAGCACAATGATCAATGTGGATGTGCAACAAAGATAGAGCATGATCTAGAAACATCCACAAACATCATGAATCACCAGAGAAGCATCCGCAACAACTGAACTTACTGAAATCTCATGATCTTCATTCAGGAACACAAATTGAAGTAATAGAAAAACTGTCAGAATACAAATCTTCATAACTTCATCAAATCTTCACGGGGATCTCTAAAACTTTACGTGTATAAACTAGATATACTCAACAAGAAACCTTTTAGTCCACAACCTCTGAACAAAAACATATTGAGTTCACCAACAGACTGAACTTCACTTCACCACTCACAACCTATAGCACTTTTATTACAATTTTCTCAATATCCTTTACATATACAACTTCTAATGCATTAATGCTAATAGTTTTGACATCCATGACAACCACATATCAGTGACACAACCACAACATCCAACAATCTCTCCATTTTTATTTTTAACTAGGACAAGGTTAGAGACCCATGATGTATGTTTGATAGGAAAAATGATGTCTCCTTGTACCAGCTTGGTCAATTCTTTTATCATAAGAGGCTCAAGCTTGGGGTTTAAAGGCCTCTATTTTTTCCTACCTAGTTCTGCATTTGGCTCAAGTTCTATAGTATGTTGGGAAATTTGTGGATCAAAACCCTTTAAATTAGAATATTCCCATGCAAATACATCTTGAAACTCTTGACAAAGAGCAATGAAAGATTTCCTATTTGCATGTGAGCAGATTTTACCAACTTTAAGGAGCTTGCATTTGAAAATTTTAAGCTCTTCATAATGTTCTTCTTTGACTTGCATGTTGGTCTTACTCTTTTTTAGCTGGTCATCAATGCCAAAATTGGATTCCAAGGTGACTAGACCCTTGGGTAGCTGTTTAGTCCTCAACTGGATGATCTGATCATCATATTGCTGCTTGATCTTGTCTTGGTTCACTACTAAAAATTCATCTTCTTGCAACATAAAGATCAAAACATATTCATCACTCTAAAAAACTTGCCAATGAACATTATTGTTAGGAATAGAAGGTCTAATGACTATCTTGACATATTGCTACACTTTTTTCTTCCTAATCTCACTTGGGATATCAATCTAAGCCCCTATTGCAGCTAATCTATTTGCATGTTTATTCTAATCCCTGGGAATAGAAACCAAATTAAAAGCATCAAACTCTTCTATCATGGCCCACACCCTATGTTTTTAGGACTTCAAGACATCATTTTTAGTAGTATGTAAACCTCTTACCTGATTACAATCAACTCACTGTCATCATATACTTGCAAGCAACCAATCCTTCTTTTCCTTGCCCATTCCAAGCCTTGAATTAAACCTTCATACTCAGTAGTATTGTTAGTACAAGAGAAAGAAAAACTAAAAGCAGAGTAGTACATGTCACCTTGTGGGGACACAAGCATTGCACCCCCACTAGCTCCATTCTTGCTTCTAGAACTGTCAAAGAACATTTTCCATACTTCACCTTGTTGTTCCAACTATTGTTCCATCTTCTTTTCAAGGTTTGGGATCACTATATCAAGTTCATGCAACACATAAACACCCAAACCAATCTCCAAAATGTTATCATTTGGGTTGTCAATGATATTTTTTTCTGCCCACTCATTTAAGAGTATGCATGCTATACTTTTAGCTTGCAATTTTTTAGCAGCAACAAGCTCATTATAGTAAAAAACAACATACTTAAAATTAAAAACACTTGGAATATAAGCTTCAATGTAATCTTTAGCAAGTGATTCAGATTTAATGACCACTTTTGTCCCATATTTCATCTTGAATATTATGTGGGATGAATCTAATGACAAATAACCTCCTATTTTGGAAGTGAAGTCTCTTGATAAACATAAGGAGAAATGGGGTGGTAAATTAATGACTGAGATATCCTGAGAGATGGAAAAATTGGGGCAAGCATGTAAAGTAAGTCTTAAACCCTTAATGACACCTATAGTGCTAATGACTATCCCATCAAGTTGGACTACTCCCTTCTCAAGAGGCTGATATTTCAGTCCTAACTTATTAGCGATTTGTTTGGGCAGGACAAAACTACTTGCCTCTGAATCTACGAACTAACTTATCCCCTATTATCAAAGACACATAAAATGGGGGAGGTTTGACATATTTAATTGGCTGTTTAGTATTTCCTTGAGTTGTATTTGTATGGACAACCTTAACTTGACCTACTTGAACATCACTTGAAACACTTAAATCATTTAAAGAAGATTGCAACAACTCCTTTTGACCTGGGATAGATAAAGAATCCCACATTGACATATTTACATTCATTTTATTCATGGATTCAATGATGTTGAAGGGTGTAGTAGTGTTTACCTTTTGATAGGTCCTTGCAACAGCAGGGTCTATCGACAAGTGGGTTGATTGGGGTTGCTTCCCAAGCTATCCACCACTGGTTCCTTGTGAATTTCTTTGTAAGATGTGTGTTACATGAGGATTGGAATGGACAACAACTTCCTTGCCTTTATTTGTTGCTTGTCCAATCTCGAAATCCCTCTTCTTGGCTTGGGTGTTGGCTACTATTAGAGAATTGTCACTATTTATTCCACAAAATTTCTCTCCTTGCCAGTTCAAGAGAGTTGTCACTTGCAGGGAGATCCTATTGTTGTGAAGATTCACCATTAGACACGTTCTACACACCTAAAACATTTTGAACCATCAACGCCTGATTAATGACACCATTTGAACATGTAGTTTGGTTATGGGCTTGGTTTTAGTGATAACACCACTCGTATTTAACTACAAGGTTATTTTGAACATGTACCATGTCTTTGGGTGCACTGATTGGAACTAGATTATATGGCTGAAAAGGCCTTTGATTCAGATTTTTCCTTGCCCCTTCAAAGTATCCTTGATATGGTTGTTTGTTAGCTTGAAATGGCTGACTTTGACCTTGGTTTTGAGGCTAGTAAGGCTTAAAACCTTGGAATTCCTATTTTGTAATGCTCACAAGTTCATTTCCAAAAGTCTGAAGCAGAATCTCAATCTTTTGTTGGCTACTCTTTATCTCTTGTAACTCTTGAGATGGTCCTTGGACAACAATTTCTTGGCTAAAAATAGCTGGTAAAGGGGCTATTTGAGGTGTTGGAAAAGCCATAGGAGGTTGTATATTAGGGAAAAAGGGCATAGGATGCCTAGGGGAAATTCTTCCAACTTGTATGAGGCTATTTTGAGCCCTTACAACAATATCATAAGCCACTGGTAATGTGGTTCCACCCATTGACTGTATCAAAACAACTTCACTATTTAAGGCCTTTAAAAAATAAAGAAATGCATACTTAGTTGGAGGCCTTGTGGTTTCTATAATTATGTCCCATGTTCTTTGGAAACAAAAGTTGAATTATGTCATCTATTCATGAGGAGCTCTTTTGATACGAGTCAGTTACTCCACTAATGACAAGTTGTCATATTTTTCCTCAAATTGCTTGCATAACACTTCTCCTAGCTCATTCCACATTCTAATGGAGTTGACTTTTAAACTCCTCAACCATTGGTGTGCCTTTCCTCTAAACTATTGTGGTAGCAGCCTCAAAGCAACATTTTCTTGAGTTATATGATGCACTGAACAAAAACTAGATGTATTTGATGTGTTCAATTGGTGTGGTTTGATCTTCACTTGAAAAATATGGAATAATTTTAAGGGCAGCCATGGGAATATCATCATGTTGAACTAATTGTAGCGGGCTAGCCCCATCAAAAGTGACAAAAAATTGATTCCTTGGAACTGCCATCAAAGGCTTGATACCTCATAGGAGGATTTGAAACTCTTATTACAAGTGAAGTTGAAACAATTTTTCTTGATGAAACAACAACCTTCTTTGTTGGTCTACCTCTTCTCCTAGGTGGTGACAACTATAAATAATCAAAAGGGACAGAGTTTCCCCTTTTTTGAACCTTTTTCATAAGTTGTTACAACACTGGTTTACTGCTAATTTCCACATTTAGAGTCGCCAAATATGCTAATATTGACCTCTAAAAGGCTTAAAAATGCTAGTTGCATATTAGAACTAGAAAACACATGTATTTTTCTAATCTATCTTGATTAGAACTATCCCACTGGGCGTGCCAAAAACTGTTAGAGATCTAAATTTGCACCCCTCTGCCAAGTTGTGAAGAACTCAAAAAATTTGGACTAACATGGGACTACTTTCAAGCTGTGGGTATCCTATTATGAAAGTATACCTCTAGATTATGGGTTGGATCCCCTTTTGATGTCACCTAAACTAATGATTTCTTGAGGAAAGGGTAAAAAGATAGATGAAAATGAAACTTAACTGAAACTTCAAAGGGTGATACACCAAAAAAATTAGAACCTATAAACAGCTTGCACACATTCAAAACAATGACAAAACTTGGTTTGCACAACTCATTTTTTTCATGCATTCTTGCATAAGTAATTTAGGAGGTTTTTCAGTTGAATTCTTAGAAGGAAATATTTCACAACTAAAATTATTTGCATTTACTAACACAACTTATAACCTACAACAATACACTTTTATGCTAAACAGGTGCCTAACAATGAGACAAGACTACAAGGAAAATCTAAATTTCAGAAGTTATATGATCAACCACTAAATGCACACAATCAAACATGAAATGAGAAGGTAAATATTCAATTTCAATGATTCAAAGTACTCACTGGTATACAATTTTTTCTCTGTGTTACAATACTACTACTGCTAAAAAGACAACTCCAGAAATCAAGTTATCACTCTGCTGGAAAAGAAAGAACTTCGTGATGCATCTAGGCATTTCAATTTTGAGTACAAAAATGAACCTCCTTCCATTTGGAAAACAAAACTTAGAATATGTTTAAGTGTTTTTCAAACCTTTCACTCTAGGCCATGGGCTTGACATTCTGTATTCATTTTGTTGGCATAAAATGAACTCCTTTATCTTTTACAGGGGCAATAACTTCATTTACAAAAGTTTTGAAAGAAAGCCATGAAGAGGCCATGGACTATCAATTGTATATTTCCATAGAAATAGTTGTGATCTTTATCATTTGCAATATTTTCATGAAACATGGGTTTCATTTTTCGCACATTAATGTTAGATGCTTTACTCTTTTCTATTGCAAGCACAAATAGGGTCATTGAAACCTGTTACCTCCATAGTTGATGTGAGCTTTACTATGATTTGTTTCTTCTTGAATGGGAAGCACTGAAACCTCTATATTATTTTGAATGCTTGCTCCTTCATTTTCTAGAAACATTGAACATTTAGTGCCACTTACTAGGTGCACTCAATGTCCTTGTTGTGAGTCTTTGATCAAGAAAAACCTTTTGCTCCAGCTTTTATTGTCCTCCTTCATTTACATCTTTTCCATTCTACAAATTCTTGAGAATTATGAAGGCTCTATTTTTTATCTTTTGCATTCTTGTTATTATTAGCACATTGGTGACTTCATCTTTTGAACTCCATGGTCACTATCTTCTCTTCATGACACTGAACCTCTCTTCGATATGAATGTGACTGTCAATTGATAATTTTCATTTAATGACCTGAAGCTTTGTGATGAATTTTTTCTACTACTCAAGGCACCCATGTTTTTAACTATGATTGCATAGTGATCCCACTTCTCTTGCAATTTAGAGACTTCAATCACATTGTCAGTTCTTCTTCCAATGTTGATATTTTAAAACATGCTTAGAAGTGTGAAGTATGAACTTAAGAGAAATTGATTTCCTACCTTGGTGATGAAGTGATTGATCGTATAAATATCCCTTTAGGAATTTTGACTCTCACATCATAGGTTAGCATTTTCACACATGACTGTGTGGTTGTCTTTTTTCAATGCTTTCAAATGTTCACTTCCTTGTTGTTTTCAATTATGATCATGCACTATTCAACTTTTTCACTATTGTTTTAAATACATTTTCCTGTAACTTAATGTTGATTAGTTTATATCAAATGGTTACATTAATATAGATGGTTTCTTCATTTGAATGTAATCTCAATATTTCATTGATATTAGTCAGATCCACCAATCTTTTTATTGCTTAATCTTGCTTGAAACACTAGAAATATGTGAATGCATGGCTCTTTGAGTTCATGGATACTTGTTGTATCTTTACATCATTTTTCAATTAATTTCCACTTGAAGTGTTTGAACCGAGATTTCTTAACCATGCCCTTTGGGTTGTTCCTATTATCTCAATATCACTGTTCTTTTGCTTTATCTGTGTGTATGCTTACCAGGAGTTGTCTTCATCTCTCTTCAATTGAGTATATTGTGTTTAGTATGATGATTCTATATCTTTTCATTTGATGAAGGAAATAAGTTTGAAGTACTATCTTTTGATGCACGATGAATGCTATCTTTCATTTCTTTTGAATGCATTGATTTGAAGCTTAGTGGTTGTTCCTTGCATCATGACTGCTCCAATCTTCATGATTTATCCCTAAAAATTCTTGGCTACCCCATGAGGTTTGTTACTTATTCTTCACAATCATCTAGGTCCTTTTGATCTTTGTGCAACAAACTAAAACATCATACCCTCCTCATCCCTCAATGTTCATTGTGGTTGTCCTTTCATGAGATGTAGCATGCATTGTTGTTGTCCCCTTATCATGAGATCATTGTTGTTGACCTCTTATCCACCTAAGACTACCCTTTGCCAGCTCTTAAAATTTATTTTCATATTCACTTGGCATTATCACCTTGTCTTGAAACGTTTTTCACCTTTTGTTCCTTCATGTAAAACATGATGGTTCATACATAACTTGATAACTCCATTATTTATTGGTGGGTGCATAATTGAACTTGATGCATGAATAATTGAACTTGATGCATATGTGCTTCAATACTCATTGAAATCATTTACTTCTTTAATAAAATGGATCTTGGATCCACTTAAGAAGATTGAAAGACATATCCATCAAGATACTGCCCCCTTTGGCATGATGGAAGCCTATTGATTGATTCATTGTGAAAAGATGAAGGGTAACTTTCTTAACAGTTCACATTATTTGTTTCATCTTTTGAATATGATAATGAAATTTGATCAACTGGTGCGATTCCATATTGATTTAATGCATCAAGAATATGGTTATCATTGATTTGATGAAGTTGATCAATTTCCTATCCCTCTAAAACACAAGATGGCAGCATGCTAGGCTCAACCCTCGTGGGAGCCACATTTTACTCCACATTTTGTAATTAGCTAAATCGGAATAGTAACAAAGACTTGTCCTAAATCTGTACAAGGAACAAACAAGTTAGATAAACAAAGCATATCATAGGTGTGTTTGATTACTCTTTTCTTCTTTTATTGAATGCTTATGGTATGTTGTCTATTCTAGTGCTTATGTACATCAAATTAAATTTTTATGGATGTTTTGCATATATTATTATTAGTGACCTTTCATTGCTCTAACAACACTCTTTTTTCAGATTTAGGAAACCTAGGAGCAATGAGGAGAGCATCAAATGGAAGCAAGACAAGTGAGGATGATCGAGATGATGTAGGAGAAGGCCAACAGGATTCGTCATTCCATCAAGCAATGACGGGTCCCTTTTCATTTTATGTGCATTTCTTCTTTTTTTATCCATAAGTGTATAGTCTCTTTTGTTTAAGCATTAGACTAGTTAGTCCCTCAGCTTGTGAGGGACATTATACACTTATGATCATCAATAAATATTACATTTGAAATACATGTTGGTTCTCTTTCTTATTTGTAAGAAATTGTAAAAATAGAATAAAGCAATCTATTTTGACGATCTCCTTTATGCACATAAATGAAAATTATCAAAGAATGATGTATCTTTTAATTTTTAAATGCAAACACAATAATAAACTACTTGATTTAGTTGGAAGAAAAATCAGACATCAATTCCCACTCAACATTAATGTCATATTTTATAGTGTTCTAGACCTCCATTTAGCCATCTCTAGATTTCATGGTGCACACAATTCATCTCACATCCTTCTGTTCTATTTCATTTACTTTTCTAGGTTATTTTGTAGGTCATTGCATTGAATTAGGTTTTAGTGTTCAATCTTGCATTTCATTTATCTTTCCAAGTTCTTACTTGGTGGTGAACCCCTTATTAGTTCTATCCATCCCCTAGAACAACCCTATTGCAAGATCTCTTTCCAATTTGCATTGAGATCTCAAGGGTTTTTTCTTGAGTGAAAATTAGTGAAGATTGTCATTCTCGGTCCTAAACCCTAGAAAAGCATTACGAGTTTCTACCTTTCATTTTGGTGAACCTACATTTAGAGCATCATAATTTTAATTTTTAGTGCATTATCATCCTAGATCTTGCTTGCATTAACATTGCATTAGGGTTTGCATTAGTTATTTGGCATCCTAGGGTTTCCAATTTTTCATTAGTGAAAATTCATATAGCTTGCATTTTTGCATCCCATTTCATTGCATTTTCTGGCATTTAAAGCTTTATTTCTGAGTATCTATTTTCTGATAAGTAGGAGGTATTTTTCCACAGCATGTCAAATTATGATATTGCTATCAGGATTCAACCGTGTAGTTTCGAGTCAAACTCATTGACCCATGTTTCATGAGTAGTGGTTCACCGGAACCCATCTCTCATGATACCGAATGGTCCACTTAGCACTCATTGCATCTAGGTGATGCTCACAGAGGTGAAGCATTGGTCCGTCCCGGGAGGTCACCCATCCCGGTACTGCTCCAGCTCAAGCGTTCTTAACCAGGGAGTTTTCTCCAAGGTTAAGCCCGCTTGAGTTGTTACCCCATTTGCAAAACCTTCAGCAACTGTTGTGCCTTATGAACCATTCATTATAGAGCCCCTTTAGCTCATCAATTGATATCTATTTTCTGTTATTGCCTTTCTGTTTTAGTTTCCAGACTTTCCGTTATAAGCATTTCATTGTTCTTAGCTTACATTGCATTTACATCCAAATTGCATTTAATAGCCCTTGTATGAGTATTTGGTGTCCTATTGCTAATTCTATAGTGAGACAAAGTTCAACACTCATGTCATCCCATGATAACACAATCATTGTGGATCTTGGGTTGTCTAGCTCTTTCACTCCTAGTGTTGACACTAGTACACTAGGTATGGACCATACCATCAACACCTCTTTATCTTCAAGTAGTGTGATGCAAATTGAAACAAGAAAACATAATTAAAATTCATGAAGACTCAGAAAACCTACAACATCAAGTGAAAAATGACAACATTTCAACTAATGCTATCCCTACTATAGACAACATTGTACTGCATTCTTGAAAGTGATAATGGACTTGACCTTGTTGAAAATGTATAGTTCAAATCTTTGGGAAACATCTCACCACAACCATTAGTTTTCCTTTACCCACAAGCAATGTCACAAGTCAAGGAGGAGCTCAAGTTCCTCCTCCCACAATAATTACCTCAATACCTACCTATACCAATCCTCAAGTCATGACAACAATGAAACCAACTAGTAATGTGATTCCTTCCTTGAGAATTTTTGCTAGCATCCCTAGTTCCTTTGTCACATCTCATGTCACATCTCATACCACTTTACCACCTATAAGCATTCCATTCACTTGTCCTTCGAACACATACACCCCATCACCTTTTTCACTTCCACCTCATAACACAAGAAATGAGACTCTCATTAATAAATTCTTCCAAACTATTTCATCCTTTCAAAAAAAAAATTCCATCATCAATCAAAATAAAAATGGCCCACCTACATATAATGTCAGAATAAGTCCATTAGCCTTGGAGATATTGCAAACATTGATGCCAAAAGGTGTAGAGGTACCTAGATTCAAGAAATATGGAGGAAAGGGAGATCCTTCTAACCATGTTAATGCTTATACCGCCTTATGTAGTGAATTTTTCCTTGATGATGAACTCTTGGCTAAGCATTTCCCTAGGTCGTTGAAGGATTCTGCCTTGGAGTGGTTTTCTTCTTTACTGAAAAACTCAATTCGTTCATTTAGTGAACTTTTTGAGGCATTTGTAAAATATTTCCAAGTGCATATGACTCCTAAGATGACCTTTGAAAATTTGATTAGATTCAAGCAAAAAGAAGACAAAAAGATAACTAATTTTTTCTCACGATATCAGTCGCTATATTCCCAAATTGATGTCAAGGTCCCTGACCCTCACCTTCAAAAAATATTCATAGAAAATTTGCAAATAAATACTCAAGATAAGCTCACCACAATGAAACTCTCATCCTTCATGCACTTGTGTATCACCCTCTATGATTATCACAACTTGGTTAGTAGTCAAGATACACAATCCACTTCTAGCCAAACAGAGAAATTTGAGTCCGTAAACCAAAATAACTCCCAATGTTTTAGAAAATAGAACAAAGGGTTCCTTCAATTTTATCCTCCTCAAAAAAAACTCAACATGTCAATAACCAAGTAGTTGTTGTTAAATCCATGATACCCTTTAGCTATGTGGACCTAAAAAGATAATTCACTCCCTTACCTGATACCCTTCATAACACAATGTCCCAACTTTTAGAAGAACAAATGATTACCTTGCCTTTCATTAAAACACTCAATCCTAATAAACCTTTACCCCTGAGTATTAGATCAAATGCTTATTGCCACTATCATCAAAAAAATGGACTTGATATAGAACATTGTAAGCATCTTAAACATCTTTTGCAAGACCTCATTGATTCTGGTCGTCTTTTCGTTGGAAGTGTTAGTGATCAAGGAAATAAGTTTGTTTCCCCTCCTAACAAAAATTGAAAATATTTACCAACCCCATGCCAAAACATACTTATTTCATTTGTCAAACCTAGTGTAACTACTAAGACAGATGTAATGAATGTTGGAATTGATGATGAAAACACAAATACAACTCAACAAAGTCTTATGGATACTGGTCAACAAGAACAAAATCCTTTCAATGGTTTGGTTGCATTGGTTGAAGCTCAACACTGTAAGGGCCGACCTAAAAATACTCTTAATATTTATTTCTCATAAAATTACATACTTAAGCATGCACCTGATGGTCCTCTTTACATAGCCGGTCGTATCTATGATAAGCCCACTAATGGTATATTAATAGATCATGCCTATGGAGAGAACGTGATCACCGAGGAATTCTTACTTTTACACGACTTCTATCAAGATATATATGATAAATTAAAAGCATGGATCAAGATGCATAATGGTTTTGCTTGCCCTATGATGGGATTGATCACCTTATTATTACAGATAGGACCGAAAACATTAGACATCTCATTTTCCATCATCCCACAGTCGAATCAATTTCATGTGAAGCTCGACTATCCATGGCTTTGCTCCATGAATGGAGTCCCTTTAGTTGTACACAAATGCTTAAAGTTTCCATTTGACAATGAGATTTTCACCATCACAACAACTTTAACCTATTTTCCTCCAAAGGTAAATTCTCCTTAGATTTATTTTGGCCTGAGCATATAGAACCTATAAAACCACAATAAGACTTATTTCTCTTGTCCTATCAAAAGTTGAAGGAAAAGAAGATAGCAAAACTATATCTCTGAAACATGTCCCCACCCACCACCAAGCCTACTATCCTAGATGAAACCATGATTGAACCTAAAGAAATTCCAAACAACTAAGACCAACCTAAGACATAACCTTCACCTACCTCCTACAAAAGACCAAGAGACAATGAAAACAACCCCATCACACCTCCAAGAATAAAACAAGTTTACATAGTGAAATAGAAAGTGGTCGAACAACCTCTCATAGTTCCTTCCATTCCTCCCCTTAGGGAGGAAAAGAAACCTATGGCAACTGATCAACCCACTCCTACACAAATGCAACTTGAAAATAAAACTAAAAGAAATATAAGTGCTCGGGAGCGTAGGCATATATGTCATGCTCTTTCTCACAGGTTACATGAAGAATTAAACAAAGAAAATCAAAATCCAAACTTGACTAAAGTAGTGCATAATGACTCTATCCCTTCCCTGAAAAAAAAAACAATGCAATACAACAACCACAACAAGATTTGAACTCTTCCATGGAAATTATCATTCAACCTCCTATTGTGATTAACTTGGATGATGATGAGGAAGTTGCTAAAATTGATGAAGAGGTGCATAATGAATTGAATACATTGCTCCCCTCTTCCATGAGCTTAAACGAAAATTTCTCCTAAAAGAGTGTTGAACTTGGTAATGACCCTAGTTTGGAACTTGTTATTGTCCCTTTGGCTAGTTTTCCACCTTCGATATATAATGAATATGATTGGTATGTGGACAACCTGCTCATAGGTTGACTTGCATCTGCCTTACTAGTATTTTATATTGTTTCTTTTTCATTTTCTTTTGTATGATTACACATGTGTGATGTGTTCCCCAATGAAATTATGTTTGATGTTCTCTCTCTATTTGTTGCATTCCTCTATTTTTACATTCAACATGATTCTATCGAGTTAGAGGTCATGGTCATGGTCATGAAGGTGGTTGTGGAAGTAGTCAACATGATTCTACTCCCCATGTTCCTCACGATCTAAATCAGGAACAACAAGCTTCTTAGAATGCTCTAAGAGGCAGTGAAAAAAATTAGGATCCACTAGGGATCGAAGGTGCTCAGTTGTGTCAGTTGTTAGAGGAGAATCTTGATTGTCTTGAGCTAGGGTAGGATGGAGATGGGGTTAATGTTGGTGAGAGAGTGGTACCAATGTAGCCAGTGGCAGATGTAGCTACTCATATGAGAGATTTACTCAGAGCTTGTCTGCCTACATTTGATGGTTTAGGTAGCAGGTTAGAGGTTGAGAAATGGTTGATCGATCTAGATTGGTTTTTTTCTATGCATCCTTATGATAGAAACACCAAGGCTAGGTGTGTGATTATGCACTTGATGGATTTTTCATCCACTTGGTAGAGGTTGGAGGAGTAGAAGCTCCATATTGATATTAATATTGTGACTTGGGGTTTGTTTTTAGAGAGTTTCATAGTCAAATTTCTTTATGACCATTGGCGACAACATCATGGAGATGAGTTTCATGCTTTCTGACAGATGGACATGTCAGTGGAGCAGTATGAGTGCCATTTTTATGAGCTCAAGCAGTTCGCTAGCATTGGAGATGATGAGGGTATGTTGGTACAACATTTCATTGGGGGCTTAGATTCCCAAATTAGTGGTGGTGTTTAGGTTTTTGAACCCAGGTCGATGGAGACAGTAGTGGAAAAGTCTAAAATAGTGGAGGAAAATGTGACGATGGTATTGGGTGGCCATACTAGAGTGCATATAGGTAGTGCTTTAGTTGCAAGGCCTAGTTTACGTACTGGTCAGACATAGGGAGTTGGACCACCTAGGACACAATAGGTTCCTACACAGAGTGGTCAGCAACAACAATACTCTCAGTCTCAACAAGGTGGTACTTGGAATCAAAAGAAAAGAAATCAGAGTTGGTAGCGATCTCAACATGATCGTATCGACCAAGCAGCCCAAAGTTCACAATCTAGAGTTAACTGTGGCAGTGTTCAATAGTTTGGTACCCCTCCTAGTGTTAGAAGATTTAATAGGGGTATAGGGTTTTTTTCTTGTGGTCAATAGGGTCACATAACACGATAGTGTCCCAAAAAGGACACATTAGGTTATAATCAGAGACCAACAACTTTCGAGCCGACAATAGGTGATGTTAGCAGATCATTTAGGATTTGAGGGAGTTCTATCCCTATTGTTCACAGGCTTCCAGGAGTAAGCCTGATCCTAGGGAGAGGATGTAGTACCCCTCCATTTTGCTTATGTTTCCTGACAGTATATTTTTACCTTGATAGACCCTAATACTTTTTTTGATGTATTTGATCACTAACAGTAGAGCAATGGTGGATTTATTTTATGATGTGATGATACACTATTTGGATGGTGATTATTTGTGACATGCTTTATGTTAGCATAGATGTTTTTTGAGATGATATTGCTATATATGCTCATGGTATTTTAATTGATATTTATTTTATTAATCATGATGCGACTGTATTGGTGAAGAGGATGGGATTACATCACTCGCTTGCGAGTGCCCTGTGATTCCACAATTTTCTCTTCATGGTGTGTTTGACTTATGATGTATATACATGTACAATGTTTGTTTGATTGCAGGATTGCAGGTACACGATATCGACTCCACTTGGTTTCACAAGTCTAAGCATCTAGGCTCAACAGTATTGTTGATTGGAAGAGAGTAACGAGGTTTTTCCTAGTCTAGCCACAAACCTAGTCACGGTGTGTTATTAGTTTATGTCCAGTATGTTTGGTTGTCATGTCCACATTTGCCTTGTCAATTGTTATTTATTTATGCAAGGTTTATTTTATGAAAAATTAATGTTAGATTAATGTTCTTGATGATATTAGTGTTATTTAATTAATTTTAAGTAATATTGTTTGAAGCCTTGTATTTAATTTAATTAATTAAATCTAATTATTTTGCAAAGTAATTTAATTCTTATGATTAAATTTAATTTATAAGGTAATTAGATTTATTAGATTAAATTCATTTTAGATATATTATTATGTGGAATTGAATTTTAAATTGCATATAGAAGATAATGTTAAATTATAGAATTTTAAATTATTAAAATAGTACAAATTCTTTGGAATTATAAAAAAGGGGAAATATATAAAAGTTAGTTAAAAGATATTTTAGATTAGCCATGTGTGTGAGTAAAATTAAATGCAAAACTCTTGTTGAAAGATTATTCTCAGAGAGAATATTTTCGATAACTATGAAAGGCAAGAAGTGACTTCATGGAAGAAAAAAAAAGGAAATTGGCTGGAAAATTGTTTTTGGGGGTTTTATTGGTTAAAAATTGGAATAGGTTCTCGAGGAATACTTTTGGTTCAGTATTTTGCATCTTTTTGGAAGCAAAGATTTTGGAAAGGGTTTTGGAAATTGAACTCTAAAGGAAAAGCTTTGCTCTAATCTTCAATTCTTCAAAGCTTCAAAAAGCAGGTTCCTTTGCTATTTATTTATTTATTTTGTTGATTTGAAAAGATTTCCTATAGAAAAATTCAATTTGGTAAAAACTTTATTAAATTGTTAAATGGAAAGATTGCCTGAAGAAGAAAATTTGATTAAAGCTTCTATAGAAAAATATATAGAAATCTTCTTTGTGTATAAAATTACTGTGAAGGTTTTGTCGAAAACATTTCTGTAAAAAAAAGGAACTTGCTGATAGCCTCTGTGTGTAAAATTACTATGAAGATGTTGTACCTTTGTAGAAAACTTTACCGTAAAATCAGAGAGCCTCATAGAAAATTATTGTTAAACAATTGAAAATTTCAAAAGAAAGCAATAGAAAACCTCTGTAGGTTGCAAATGAAATCCTCTCATTAGATTGAGAAAATTGAAACCTCTATATTCTATGAAATTAAAATACCTCTATGGGATTAAATTAAGTTCTCTGTTAAACTCTGTTGGAATTGAAATCCTCTGTTTAAGATTGTAAATTCCCCTCGTGTAGAATATTTTTGTTAAAATTTGTCGTCTGAACAAATAACATTTAATTTAGTTATAAATTTTATTTGTATATATATACATTTACATATAAATTTTATGTTTATGCATACTAAAAAATTTTATATATTTTTTTTTTGTAGAAGTATGGAAAAATTGAGGATTTACGGGGGAATAAATTTTAGAATATTAAATGTTTGAATTGGGGGGAGGCGAGGGGAGGATTACCCCACATAGTCTCACCCACAGCCACAACTGTGGCTTGCCTGCGATTTTGTTTTTAATATTGTTTTTTATATTTATATAATTTATATATATAGATATATAATATATATAGTATGTATTATATATTTAATATATATTATATATATTATATATATTATATAGATATATATATATATATATATTTTATTTTAGTAGGAAAATTTGTAATTTATTTAAAAATAAATAAATATTATATATTTACGTTTATATATAACTATTTTTATTTATACAAATATAATATATATATATATATATATTTGAATAGATAATATATTGTTAAAAAAGTATTAAATGCACAAGTAGAGGAATTGATAATAAAACTAAATAATATATGTTTAAATATAAGTATTTAAATGATTATTTTATTATGATGAATGTGATAAATGCATGGATTATGTATTTGATTTGATTTACAAGGAAATATTTAAAAAGAGAAATCGATGTTTGTTATTATGTGTTATTGTGAAATTGGAGTTAAAATAATTGTTTTAATTTCCTTATTGTTTGAGAATGAAATTATATTTAAGTTAATTAATTTTAAGTATAGTGTTACTATTTTAATTGGATTTAGGAAATCTAAATATTAGAACATTTAATTGCTTGAATTATTTTTAAGTAGTGTCTCTCTCTTGTTCACATTTATGGGAAATTTGGGGTTAATAGTGATTATAAGTCTTCTAGATGAATTTATTTTATGGGGTTGTTTGTATTATGGATTAGCTCTTTGATTTACCTTGGGTGGTGCATGTGGATGTAGTCCAGTTTGAAACACCTGGTTATTATGAATGGGTTGAGTTGACCTTTGCAATATGGTCAATATTTATTACTAGTTTTTGTGCACCTTGTCTACCCATGGTATGTGGTTTGACCCTAGTGTTGTCAGTAGGAGAGTGGCTCTTTGTGAGGGTCTGGCACACAAAGGGGTGCCAGGGTAACTCACTTAGGGTTTAATCAAGTGATAACTTAAAAGAATTAATGGGGAACACTCACATAAATAAAGATAATGTATATTCTCTCATGTCTCATGCGCTTGTTTAGGCTTGAGGTGAGATGAGAAGCATAGTTTGTATGGGGGTCTGGCGGCCAGTAGAGGCAGCCAAGGTAACCCAAGATGGGGATTCGGTAGCCTAGGAAGGTTACGCCAGGGTAACTCATAGAAAATTATGTGTGACACTCTTCCTACAACAACAGCTAGTTTTTTTGTACAAATGTATGTACTTGATTCCTTATTCTGGAAGCAATGTAACCCTTATGTTGTGTTTTGTACTTGTATAATTTTTTCTTGAGTTTGCCTATGTCTAGTGGTTGTCGATTTTGTCTAGGCAACCCTTTTACTATCTCCTAGCATAGGGGGGGTGGGCCTACAGGAACCACTTGGTTGGGTGGAATGTGCACCTTACACCATTGGGTCCCCAGTTCTTGTTCTTGATGGTAGGTACTTCCTGATTGGAGAGCTCACGTGTACTAGTGGATTTTTACTTTCTCTTATGTCTCATTTTTATCAATTGGATATCTTGTTTATATATCACTCCTCTATTGTGTTTGAGGAGAATTCTTGTAACTTGTAATAGTAACACAATTTGTGTATGATCTACCTCATTTGGAAATGAGTATTGTATTTATTATGTTGAATGCAACGTAATAATGAATTGTTGTTGTAATTTATATCTGATGTGATGTATTTTAATGTTTTTGAATGTATGATCCTAAATTATGAGTTTAATTTAAATACTATAGTTAAATAACTTTGGTAAAGTGGAATTCAAATGTAATACCTTGTTGCGTATTTTAGAGGTTGTATGCGCTAGTGTTGTTCATATCACATGTTAATATTACTTTTTTTAAAAAAATTTACTAAACTTTTGTTGTGTTTGCAACATTCTTTAAGGTTACGTGGTGGGGCATTACATGTTCCCCCATGAAATTATGTTTGATGTTCTCTCTTTGTTTGTGGCATTCCTCTATTTGTTCATTCACTCTTCTTTATGGAGTGCATCTTTTCCTTTATCTTTTGTTTTCCTCTTGGGGATGACACAAGGTGTCAAGACATTCATGTCTCTTCTATGTTGACCCAAAATCCTTTTCTTTTCCTTTATCTTTTCATTTGTCTTATGTTTTCCTTTTGTGGATGACACAAGACATCGAGAAATTCAAGTCTCTTCCATGTTTACCCAAAATGTGTTTCTTTTTTTTCCTCTCTGTGTGTCATTCTTCCAATTCTATGTGTACTCAGGAAATGATGACAATTTCAAGCTCTCTTAAAAACATTGCATCAATAACATACTAACCCCAAATCTATAGATCCCTCTTTTGTTTGGTGTTTTTATTTTGGGGGTAACCCCTCTCTTTTCTTTTTCTCTTACATGACATAGCTTTACTTAGAAATATATGACTTGGCATAGGGCTTTCAAAGTTATCTTGCATGTCTTATTTTTTCACATTTATCATTTGTTACTTTAAAGTACTTGCTCATAGCATGGTGTTTAGAAATTTTTTTAAAGTGGGGGCATACATTGGTATTATCATTTTGTATTTGTCTCTTTTTCATGGTTCATGGTGCAATATTTTTACTTTATGTGATACATTTTTAAATTTTTGGATGACATTGGGTTTGATGTCGTTCAAGAGTGTGATCTATCTTAGCATATTACATCCCTTTAACTGGCTTGATGCAACACACTACATCCCCTAAGTTGTGATTATTATATTCTTTGATTGGTCCTCTCTTGGAGGCATTAGGAACAATTTTCTCTAGATTAAAGACCTCGTATGAACTAAGCAAGAATCCTTTTAAGGTTCCCCATTTTGCATTTTACATTTGCAGTTATATGGACACCTTACATAACACAACTTGCATGCCTATAGAGCCATCTTGTTTGTTCATGAGCTCCAAGCATATAAAGTTTTGCTTGCCTCATGAAGCTCGAAAACCATTTTTGTGTGGTACCTTATTAAATTTATCAAGGGCTATAACTTTGGTATGGTTTGATGGGAATTTTGATCGAGGCATGAATTTCCCCTAGCCACTTGCATGTGAGTGTGAGTGGATATTGGCCATGTGTGCATGTGTCTCACCTCTTTCAGATCCTCACCCAATGGACATTTAGGAGTTACATTGCCTTAGATTCAGCTTGCATTTTTTAGACAAATAGCCTAGATTTGATCACATTGTGATGGAAAAATGGTCGAAGCTTGATCCGACTCTTTTATCTTTTACCTTTTCTCCTTTTTGTGTTTTACAATGTATGCTTGTGCTTTGTTGTTTCTCTTAATATCATTTTTGTGTGTGTTCTTTTGTGCCTATGTTGGTTTTTCATGCGACCATGATCATGGGGGCTTGATCACCCCTCTCGATTGTTTTCATCTCATCTTACCAACATTGATACATTTGGACCCCTCTTGAAGAAAGCTTGTCTACTTTAGTGTGAGTTTGAAGCAAGTTAATCCTCTCACTAAAGTAGGGGCTAAATGTACTGTCAAAAAATGTCATCGAGGACATTTTCACAATTTTTTGGGCCCTCCTTGTAGAGTTGAGCCTAATGTTGCATTGATTTAGTGTTGTAATGTGGTGGACACATTCATATTAGGTCTTAGGCCCTTGTGAACTAATGAACATAAATGGTACCTTGCTAAAGTGTTGTGAAGTTTTGTAACTCATTTTTACACTTTTCTAAGGTTTAATTAATTAACTAAACCTAATAAACCTCTTTTTAATCAAAATAAACCTTAATCATGCCTTATATAAAGTTTTTTCAAGCGTTGTAACACTCTTTCATACTTTTCTTAGGTTTTCTATTCAACCCCTAGAACAACCCTATTTCAAGATCCCTTTCTCCTTTGCATTGAGATCTCAAGGGTTTGTTCTTGAGTGAAAGTTAAGATTATCATTCTAGGTCCTAAACCCTAGAAAAGCATTACAATTTTCCACCTTTCACAAATGTTCAAATGAAATGAAACAGGAGTGGAGAACTATGAATAAACAAAAAATGATGTTGCAACTCACCAAACCCTAGAATTAAGAGGTTGCAAACATACATATGAGATGAGTCCAATGGATGTAGATCTTTACTCTTTCTTGAATGTGATAGATCTTGAATAGAATTCTAGCTTGAATCTTGAAACCCTACATGACAATTGTTAGCTCAAAAATAAACATGATGTATGAAGACTTTGACATGATGCTTAATGCTTGAATAATTCTCTAAAACACTTGATTTAATCATCCCTTGAAGACTCTTGAATTCTCCTATAAACAATTCAATTCTCTTGTGAACTTCAATTTGATATTATGAATGCTCTTAAAAAAGTCTTGGGTGAAAATGAGTGAAATAACCTTGTATTTATAATCAATTATGCCAAATATTTCAAAATTACAAAACTACAAGTAGACATCATATTTAGGAGGAAAAAATCCCGCCAAGAATTTGAATTAATTTTAATTTGGGCCACATGCGACTCATATGCCCAAGGTGGCGTATGAGTCCCAGATCACCAAAGTTGGGCCACATAACCTAAAAGCACCTGAATCTTGATTGGATTCTAATTTATGTCAGGATTATCCTCAAAAAGATGCATAAATTAAGGCTTGTGGATGCAAAATAAGACTAATTATGGCATAAAGGGGCCCAATTATTTAATAAAACCCTAAAAAAGTATGAAAATGTGTTACAAAAATTTACCTAATACATAAACACAAATGCCCTAGTAATCATGCATTGTTGGTAGAAATAAATTTGCACAACTCCTCTAATAATCTACTTTTTTTTTTGGTATTGGGTATAAAGTGGACAACTATTGGTACATTGAAATTTCATTTATTGGGCTTTCAATTAGTATGTATCAATGAATGGTAATTGAAACATGGGTGGTAACTAGGGACTTTCCCCTAATGTCATTGTAAAATTATTATATGCAATATTCATTTCTTCAATAATTTTTTCTCAACTTTCCATTTCTTTCAATTTGAATATATTTTAATAATTTGTTAAAGTTTTAGATTGTGATTTTATTGCATATATTTATCATTTGGAATTAATTTTGGATTTTAAATAGATTGATTATTAGGTTTTCTTTAGTTGAACATTGTATGATAATTATGAATGAGTCATGAAATGAAATTGTATGTAAATCAAAAACAATTCCAATAACCTTGTGGGTATTTGAACTATAACTCTCTAATAAAGTTAACAACTTTCTTATTGATGTCTGACATTTTAGAGTATCATCAATATTTTTCAAGAGAGTTATTATACTCATTAAGTTGGTGTATGTTTTGACTTATCAATAATTTAATGCTATAAGAATGGTTTGTTAATTTTTTAGAATATAAATGCTTGAGTTTTTATGGAATTAAGTTGGATATGAAGTTGTCCTTTTAATATTCTAGGTAATGTTGTGATTTTCTTTCAGATATTCATTGATATTTTCTTAAATTTAGTTCCAACATAATAAACTTACTTAAGTGGAAGTTATATCTTATAAAAATACTTTAGGATTGTTAAATTTTAAAGATATCAAGTTTCTACAATCCATCTCAAGTTGTTGTCAATAATTTCTGGATTTGATTTGATTTAAATTTATTCACAAAAGTAGTGCTCGAATTGATTATTTCTATATATAAGTCATTTTGTTCATGTATGGAGTAAGACAATTTATTTATGAAGAAATTCAAAGAGATTATTGATCATAAGGAGACATTTCATTGATTTGGAAGTGTAAAATGATAAGGGGTGTTCCTAGTCTAAACTTATAATTTTAATTCCACAATATGTGTTGTAGATCCTTATTTCATCTTATTTTAAATAATTTAGCTATTTGGATTTCTATTATAAATCTCTTGCTCTATTAACAAAAATAATTGTAAAAGATAGATTAGGAATATCATCTATTGTAGATGGTTATGAAACAAAAATTAGTTTCCAAGGACCAACACATTAGGAGATGAAGATGAAAACACTCTTTACCCTTTCAACTCTCACTCATTTCACAAAACACAAATCAAAACTGACTCCATAAATTAAAATTGACAATTACTTGTGTCAATTTAGATTGCTCCAATAGTCATAACAATAAAATCATATTGAAAAAAAATTAAATAACTTTATTATTTAGATTTCATGAAAACCAACACAGTTACAACCTTCAAAAAAAATTATCTGACTCTCGATATTCCTTCCTCCTACTACCATCACTGTCCCATCACCATTAATCTTCCTTCATTAATTGGTGTTGTATTAGAGAAAAAAAATTTAAGCTAGTTGCAAGTATCATAAAACTAAATCCCCAATCAATAATAGAGCACAATGAAAACAAGAAGCATAAGAATAGTGAAACAAAGCCACCTGGTTTTCAAGCTTCCATTGAATGACCTCCATTCGCCTTCCCCATCTTGCTAAAAATGGTATAATTTCCCTAAGATTTGAAGTGCAATTATCACCTATTCCTTAGACAAGCAAAATATTGAAGTAATTTGTGCTCAAGTACGCAAAAGCTCTCAAGCATGCTGCAAATTACTTGTGTCCAAAATGGATTGAGAGTGCCTTTTAAATAATTCCAAATTGGGAATGAATGGCTAGGATTAAAAGTTGGTGAAGCCCTAAAATCAAAGGCCAATATTCAATGTGATAAGGAGGATTAGGGTTAGGGAAAAATTAGGCCAAAGTTAGGGCAAGCCTTGAAACGAAGGGTTAAGATTTAGCCAATTAAATCAATGGTGGAAAACAAATGAGATAGAATAAGAGGTAGTTGGAAAATAAAATAATCATAGAAATTATTTGATTTATGGAGGAAGGTTGACTTATGAATTAAATAATAGTTTAATTCATAAATGGGAATGAGACAAAAGACAATAAATAATTATTTTAATTTTTTATTTGGTGGGATGGAAAGTGGGTTAAATGGATAATGTTATTTAATTGAAGGATAAATAGTAATGTTATTAAATAATTGGAGGGAATAAGGATTTATTAGTGACATAATTAAATAAATAAATGAAATTTACTTATTTAAATAATCATGGAGGAATAATTATGACATTAGGACATGATTAAATAATTGAGCTATGTGAGGGAGAAGCATGGTCATCATAAAAAATATGGTTTGCAAGTCAAGGCAACCTCTTCTCCATCTTTTAAACATCTTTATTAAGATTAAATTCCACAAACCCATTCACTCTAGTTCGACTCCCTCCATTTGTAGCTTCTTTCTAGTGTTGGCCGCCACTACCCATTCCAATTCGTCTTATACATTTTCCTTTATTTATGCCACCTCAATCTTTACACCACCCATCATTGAGGCTGAAATTTATTGATTTTCAATGTGCTTCATCACAAGTGGAACTGATTGGGTTTTTTACATATATATTTACCACTCTTATCGGTAACCTCTCCATACCTTCTTACCTCATAAGGAAGGCTGATCCATTAGTTGTGCGGCCCAATGAATTCCTCTTGTTGTGTATTCTTTCCCTACCCACCATTCTCACACAATGCCTTTTCTTTATACACTATCTCAGCATTTCATACCTTGGAGTCCCATCATGGAATTGATGAGAAATTTCTATTCAAATTTAGCCTCCAGTACATTCTTGCAATCTGCTCTAAGCATGATTTTCCTTTTCCAGTGACTTTATCTTCCTTCAAATGCTTTCTTCCTTTAGATGTACTACGCATGCCTTTGATTCATACGATGTGATTTGCACACTCTTTCCCTCCTTTTGGCCACTTTATTCTCTTTTCACCACAATATCTTATCATCTTCCTGGCACAGGTGTGAGGGGAGTTCCTCTATGTGTTTTCTCACATCCATTCCTCCCCATCTATCTCCTTTCAACTACCCCTCTCATTAGTTTGTGTCATGGTCAAATAATGTTTCTATATTCTAGAAGATGAAGTGTCATATTAAAGGAAAATTGAATCAACCTTCATTAATAAATGAATTTCCTTCAAATGTGTTGTTTCTTGTTTGTATTCTTCAAAGCATTTGTTTTAAAATAAAATTTATGAAAATAAATAAACTTACATCCCTTTCCAATGTGAAATTACAAGATTGATTCAAATTAGTGCATAGAATTACATTGCTCTCATTTAGAGGACATACACACAAAAACATGAATGGAAGAATATGAAGACAAGATCAACAATATAATCCATCTTTTGATCATTGAAGCCAAAAACCAACTTTTGTGATAACTTTAAATATCAAAAACTATTAATTTCTTGGACTTCATCAAATTTGAAATATAGTTTAAATTTCATTTGTAAAAATGCTTTCCATGAAATCTTACCAATTATTCAAAATAATACATTTTTTTTGTGATTCCAATGACATGTGGACTCAAATGCTTCTGCATCAGACATGTCAAGTAATAAATTTGTGATAATGGTCTCACAAAGATGGAGTGAGGTGATAGAATCACCCTTCAAGACTATGAACAATCTCCAATGAACTCCATCACTGAAAACCTGACCTCCTCTACCAAACACTTCATCCTCTTCTTCACTCCATGCCCTCCTCTAGCATGTCTTCACTGCAACTCACCCTTGCAAACTCTATGCTGCAGTCATACCATGATCTCATGAAGATTTTAATTTTTTGTTGTAATCTTTGACAACACTTTCCTCTCTCAACTGTTTAGGAATCCACACATTTGCAATAGTACTTTCGAACTTCTCACTCACACTTCCAAATCCTCACTTTGCATCCCTCAACTGCTCAATACTATGTACACTTGCAATGATACTTTTGAGCTTCACTAACACTTCCTTAATCTACAGGTTCCATCACAAGATGCCTCACCTTTGACAATATGCTTGTGACCCAAAAACCTCTTCTCATTTCCATCTTAGCCTATAGGTCCTGGTATGAACTACCTCTCAGTTGACACTCTACTCACACACTCAGAACCTCTGGCTCTAATACCATTTCATGAAGACATAAACACACTTCACCCTTCCAACTCTCACTCATTTCATAAAACACAGATCACAACCAACTCCGTAAATGGTAACAATTAAAATTGACAATTACTTTTGTCAATTTAGATCTATTCACCAATTCATAAAAATAAAATTGGATTGAAAACAAAGAAAATAAATATAATATTTAGATTTTATGAAAAACAACATAGTTACAACCTTCATACAATTTCATCTAACTCTCAATATTCCTTCCTCTTGCTACCATCATTTTCCCATCATCACTAATCTTCCTTTATTAATTGGTACAACTTCTCTTGCATCTTTATTCAAATTAAAGTCCACAAACCCCTTCACTCTAGTTTGACTCCCTCCATTTGTAGCTTCCTTCTAGTGTTTGTCACGACTACCCATTCCACTTCAAATTATACATTTGCCTTTATGTTTTCCACCACAATATTTACACCACCCATTATTGAGGCTAAACTTTATTGATTTTTCAACCTACTTCATCATGAGTGCAGTTGATTAGGTTTTCTGCATATATTTACCACCCTTATCGACAACTTATCCATACCTTTTTACCTCATAAGAGAGGTTGATCCATTAGCTGTGTGGCCTTGAAAGGAAACACGGGTGGAAAAAATAGTTTCCTACACTGAATCTATTAGGAGAGAGTTGCAAAAATTTCTAAATGAATTAACATTTAAATTTTCAAATGCACATCTAAAAACACATAAACAAATATTCAAAACAAAATAAACTCATAAAAAAGCATATACATGGGAAATACCTTTTGAGAAAAAACCCACACTCCAAACACTCAACTCAATTGTATTAATTAGCAACAACAACAATTACAATACAATCTTAAAGCTATGCTCTTCAAGAGTTTTCACACTATTACATGATTCTATAATAATTTCTGTAGTAGAACAATGTCTCTGAAAATCTTCAACTTGTCTCATAAAATGTGCTAAGGCACCAACATATAAATAGAGCTCAACATGGAAAGGAAGGCTTCGATGGTTTCCAAAACCAACTTCAAATCACAGAAGGTAAGTTGCATAAAAAAAAAAATAACTTACTAATCCATGAAATGTTGCACATAGAAACTTCCAAAAGAAACAACACCTATCTCATCTATAACAGTCATCTTGCCAAATACAATGTAAGTTCAACATATAAATTGCAATAACCAAGAATAGATTCTTTCCCTACCTCACACCACTTAACAAATGTGAACTCCACCATAAATGCCAGCTACTAAAATACAACTCCAATCCATAATAGAATTGGAAAACCAAAACTCTTTAGTCAACAAAGGGAATTGCCAAATCAATTTCCACTCCAAAATGGAAATTTATGACATCTCCCCAAATTATAGTATCTTCCAAGTGAGTTCCAAGTTCCTAAAAAATAGGGATTAAGCCATCTCATCACCTTCCATGTAGGATTCCACCTCACAAAAAGGCCCCAAAAATATGAATGACAACTTAGGAAGTTAATTTAGGATAAAAATAATTATGCAACAATTAATTAAAAATAATTCACCATGTTGAGACTCTAAGGTTGAGACACCTTAATCCTAACATTCTCCCACTTGTTGAAGACCTATCAAGAGTCTACATCATCAATTGTTCAAGGCCCTATTGCCCATGGAACTGGCACACCATCTGAACTTCTCATTTCTCACTCGTGTCATCAATGCATCTACAACATTCTCCAAAGTATCAACCTTTTCAACTTCACCTTTCCATATTCTACCATATCATGAACAAAATGAAATTGTACATCAATGTGCTTTGTTCTAGCATGGAATGTAGGATTCTTAGCTAAGCTAATGACACTTTGACTATCACAATAGATCATAATTTGTCCATATCAAAACCAATATCAAAACACAATTGTTTAAGCCAAATGGATTCCTTACAAGCATGAGTGGATGCTATATACTCTTCTTCTATCATGGGAAAAGTGACTACAACTTTTTGCTTACTCATCCAACTGATAGCACCACCAAACATGATGAAAACATATCCACTAGAGGATCTCGTGTTGTCAGCGTCACCTACCCAATTTGAATCCACAAACCCACAAATACAAATTGAATGTTGAAGCCTAGTTGGATAACCATGAAAACATAAGGAATACTCGAAAGTACCCCACAAATATCTTAACACTCTCTTCACTGCATCCTAATGCACTCATCTAGGATTAGCCATAAAATGACTCAAGACTCCCACTTCTTGGGAAATGTCTGGCCTTGTATAGGCCATAACATACATTAGGCTACCTACAACACTCACATATGGTACTCTAGTCATGTCCTCAATCTCAATAGGAGATTTTGGACAATCCTCAACTAGTAACTTCTTCCCTTGCAAAACAAGAAATACCAAGGATCTGCAAGATGACATGTTGAATCTCTCCCACACCGAGTTCACATAATTTCTTTGGCTTAACCAAAGTTTTTTGTTAGATCTATCTCTTTTGATCTCCATCCTTGGAATATACCTTGCTGCACCTACATCTTTCATATCAAACTATGTTGACAACTAGAAATTCAAATCTGAAATCATACTACCATTCCCAAAAAACAACATATCATCTACATACAATGCAATAATGCGAATGTGACCATTTTTAGTTTTGAAATACACACAATGGTCAGATTTAGATCTCTAAGATAACAAACTCAACTCATAAGTGTCAAATTTTTGGTACCACATCCTAGGTGATTATTTTAAACCATATAGAGATTTCTTCAACTTACATACCAAATGTTCTTTACCTTCAACCATAAAATGCTCTGGCCGTGACATGTAAATATCTCCCTCCAAATCACCATGAAGGAATGTTGTCTTCACATCCATCTGCTCAATCTCTAAATCATACACTGTAGCAAGTGATAATAGAAAATGAATGGATGTTGGCTTCACTACGGGTGAGAAAATCTCACCAAAGTCAATTCCCTCCTTCTGAGAATACCCCTTTGCGACCAACCATGCCTTATGCTTCTCAACACTACCATTAGGACCCAATTTTTTCTTGAACACCCATTTACAACCAATGGGTTTACATCCTTTAGGGAAAGGTACCAGATCACAAGTATCATTTTTCTTTAATGCAATGATTTCTTCACCCATGGTTGTCAACTAGGAATCTGCATCATCCATACCCATAGTCTTTCTAACAGTCCTAGGCTCATCAGTGTTAGCAATCAAAGCAGAAGTACAATTTGAATCCAACAATGAATATCCAAACCTCTCTGGTGAATATCCAAGTCTATCTAGTTGTCGCTTCTTCATCTTCTTCATAACTTTTTGAGCTTCTCAAGTTCTCATCATCAAGTCCATTTTGGGATTTAGGTTCAACTTTCTTAGAGTCAAGAGGAAGCTGAACCACATCTTCTTTCTTTTGTTCTTCTGTAGGTTACAAAATGGTGGAAGAAGGTTTCATCTCTCTGAAGATAACACTTCGACTGTAGAGAACCTTTTTGGCCACTTGATTCCAAAGCTTGTACCCTTTCACACCAATACCATATCTGATGAAGATATACCTCGCAACCTTATTTTCCATCTTCAACCTTTTCTCCCTTGGAACATGAGCATATGCCTCACAACCAAACACATGAAGATGTCTCAATGAGGGCTTCTTTCTTGACCATGCCTCCATAGGTGTCTTATCAATAAGAGATGATGTAGGAGATTTGTTTACCAAATAACATGCAGTGGCAACAACTTCATCCCAAAACTTTTTTTCAAGGCCAGTTGCACTTAGCATACTCCTAGCCTTCTCCATCAATGTCTTGTTCATTCTCTCTATAACTCCATTCTGTTGAGGGGTATATGGGGTTTTCTTATGCCTTTCAATCCCATGTTATTTATAGAACTTATCAAATTATGTGGGACAAAACTCACCACCGTTGTTAGTCCTCAAACACTTTATCTTTCTACCAATATGATTTTCTACCAAGGCCTTAAACTCCTTAAACCGACTGAAAATTTTAGATTTGCTTTTGAGAAAATAAATAAATATCCTTCTACTATAATCATCTATGAAAGAAACAAAATATATAGGTTTTGATAAAAAAGGAACATTCACAGGATCAAAAACATCAAAATGCACATATTCCAAAACCCCAAAAGACTTATGAGAACTTTTATAAAAATGCACATGGGTTTTTTTACCAAAGATACAATTTTCATAAAAGTTAAAATTGACATTACAATCTTCAAGGCCTTCTACTTGAGTCTCTTAGATTTCAAGGTTCTGAGACCCTTCTCACCAATATGGCCAAGTCTCTTATGCCATAACATCGTCTTCTCCACTAGTAGCTTCATCTCCAAAGAGTTAGCACCCTTTGGTACCTAGAAAGCACGACCATCAGAAGTAGATGCAATAGATTTCTTCACTGCTTTATTCAACAGTGAGGATGAAGAACCTGAAATTTTCTTCTTCAGCTTGTCAGAAGAAATATTGCACTGTACCATGCATGCATCTAGCTTGTACAGGGTTCCTATCCAAACTCCTCTAGCCAAAACCATAGCTCCTCTAGTCATCTTACCTCCACTCAAGAAGACAACTTGCACACCCGCATCATTAAATTTACTCACTAAAAGAAGGTTTTGTGCCAAACCCAGGATATGCAACACACCATCAATTCCCTTCACACTACCATCTAGGAATTGTATCCTGACTCTTCCACTTCCAACTATCTTCAGATGAGAATCAACACAAAGATACACCTTTCCACCATCATATTCTTCATATTTCAAGAACCAATCTCTATGTGTTATCATGTGGAAAGATGCCCCAGAATCAATCAACCAAACATCTTATGATGCTTGTGTTTCCAAAGCTACAACCAATCCTTCACTTAAATAATCATTCTCCATCTCAATCCTTCCAGATGTGCTTTCCATATTTTTTTGGAACAGTATATCAAGAAAATCATTTCTACAAAACTCCCACTAAAACTTAGACTAGTACAAAAAACCCAACAAACCCCACAACTCAGATCAAAGGTTATCAGGCTCTAATACCAACTGAAAGGAAATATGGACGCCGAAAATAGTTTCCTACACTAAATCCATCAAGAGAGATTTGTGAAAAATTCTAAACCAAATAACATTTATATTTTTAGATGCACATCTAAAAACACATAAACAAATATTCAAAACAGAATAAACTCATAACACATCATATACATGGGAAAACCCTTTCAAAAAAAAAACCCACACTCCAAACACTCAGCTCAATTGTATTAATCATCAAAAACAACAATTATAATACAATCTTAGAGTTATGCTCTTTAGGAGTTTTCGCACTATTACAAGATTTTGGAATAATTATGATAGTATAACGACATCTCTAAAAATCTTCAACTTGTCTCATAAAATGTGCTAAGGTGCAAACATATAAATAGAGCTCAACATGAAAAGGAAGGGTCCCATGGTTTCCAAAACCAACTTCAAATCCCAAGAGGTAAGTTGTGTCAAGAAAACAATAACTTTCTAATCCATGAAACATTGCACATAGCAACTTCCAAAAACAACACCTATCTCATCTATAACAGTCATCTTTCCAAATACAATGTAATTTCAACATAGAAACTACAATAACCAAGAATAGGTGCTTTCCTTAACTCAGAAAAGTTAACAAATGTGAACTCCACCATAAATTCCAGCTACTAAAATACAACTCCAATCCATAATAGAATTTGCAAACCAAGACTCTATAGTCAATAAAGGAAAATTCCAAATCAATTTCCACTCCAAAATGGAAATATATGACATCTCCCTAACATATAGTATCTTTAGAAGTGATTTCCAACTTCCTAAAAATAGGGATTATGCTATCTCATCACCTACCATGTAGGATGCCACCTCACCAAGAGGTCCCACAAAGATGAATGACAACTTAAGAAGTTAATGATTTAGGATAAAAATAATTATGCAACAATTAATTAAAAATAATTCACCATCTTGAGACTCTAAGGTTGAGACACCTTTATCCCAAAAAACCCAATGAACTTCTCTAGTTGTGTAATATTTCCCTACCCACAATTCTCACACGATGGATTTTTTTTAATACACTATCTCAACATTTCATACCTTGGAGTCCCATCGTGGAATTGATGAGCAAGTTCTCTTCAAACTCTTCCTCCATTATTCTTGCAATCTGATCTAAGCTCAATTTTCCTTTTTCCAATGACTTTTTCTTCCTTAAAATGATTTCTTCCTTTAAATGTAATACATGTTCCTTTGATTCATATGGTGTGATTTGAATGCTCTTTCCCTCCTTCTGGCCACTTTATTCTCTTTTCAATGGAACATCTTATCATCTTCATGGCACTGGTATGAGGGGAGTTCCTCTATGTGTTTTCTCACTTCCATGCCTTCCCCTCTATCTCCTTTCAATTGCCCCTCTCATTAGTTTATGTCATGGTTAAATAATTTTTCTATATTCTATAAGATGAAGCATCATCTAAGAGGAAAATTTAATCGACCTTCATTAAAAAATGAATTCCCTTCAAATTTGTTGTTGCCTATTCATATTTTTTGAAGCATTTGATTTAAAATCAAATTTATGAAAAGAAATAAATTGACATCCCTTTTCAATGTGACATTATAAGATTGATTCAAATTAGTGCATGTAGAATTATGTCATTCGTATTTAGACAACATACACATAGAAATATGAAGACAAGATCAACAATATAATTTGTCTGTTGATTAGTGAAGTTGAGAACCAATTTTTACATTAACTTTAACTCTCCAAAACTATTAATTTCTTGGATGTCATCAAATTTGAAATAAAATTTAAATTTTGTTTGTAAAAATGCTTTCCATGAAACCTTACCATTTATTCAAAACAATATATTTTTTGTTGGTGATGTCAATCACGCATGGACCTAGATTCTCTTGCATCATTAGGCCTAGGGATTTGGAACATAAATTACTTCACCAGTTTTCATCCAATAACTAATAGTACCATCATATAATTTTCATAATTACCAATTGATCCCAACCTTTTTTAAAATAGTCAACCACTATATCCTTTACTAACTCCTTACATATCTCATTAGATAAACCATAGCCCACAACTAGATCATGAAAATCAACCTATTACAGTTTGAACACTTACCTACATGGTTTAAATACCCTTAACATGAAGCTTGAGGAATTTATCAGTGATGTGTTGGTATGTGGCGACTGATCATGCTATACTATATAGCCCATGGTATACTGTACACCCCGGCCCCTATCCTTGTCAGGGTCCGGGGCTAGGCCAAGCCCTGGGCAGGGGTTCGGGTGTAGCAACCCCCGAAAAGCAAGGGTTCGGAGAAAAAAATTCTTCCTACTTTTTCGCGTGATCACCAAAAAAGGGAAAAATCAATGAAAAAAAAAATCCGATTTTGTAGAACCCTAAAATATGGAAGCTTCTAAGCTTGTTAAAAAGGGGTTTGGATGGGTATTACTGTATGATGACAAATGTGATTATTCGCAAGATTGTAATAGGTTTTACACTGGATAATAAAAGTATTGGATGGCTGCGGTTTGGTGGATGTAGCTTGGATTGGGTGAACCACATTAAATTATCTGTGTTATGATTTATTCTGTGTGTGTTTTAGTTTCTCTATTTATTAATTAAATCTGCATTTAATTGTTAGATATCTGCCATCTCTAACCCTAACATGATGTTGATCTCAAAAAATCTCTTAAGACTTATGATTTAGAATCAAAAATTTATACTAAGGAAACACATACAACACTTACATTGTCAATTAGAAATTTTGATTTTATATACTAGTTTTTTTGGAATTTATTCAATGATATATTTACCCCTATTTTAGAATAAATTATGTTATCCATGTTTAAATTTTAATGATATATGACATTAGTCTTTGTTAATGTATGAAAATGTCCATGTATGAAATACATGTTTGCAAGATATGTAATAAAGAACTACTTTAACTAACAATGAGATGCAAGTCAAAGAGAAAGAGTTCAATATAGATGAGAATGCCATGGTTGTTGTTGAAAGGTTGTGTTTGGATGAATAGTCATATTTGGTTGAAACTATTGAGGAACATGGATTTTAATTAAATAAAATATATGTTTTATGAATCTATTATATGGTAGTTAAAGTAAATAATTTTAAATTTTCCACAATCCTAATGAGCCATTTCAATTGCCAATAATATTTAATTTCAGTATTAATTTTAAAATTTGATTCAAACAAGAATACTATAGTGAGTTTAAGCATACATTGACTAGACTCAGGATATGAATTTGTAAATCTTTACTCTTTGCATACATTCTGAAGAATAAACTTGAGTAACATAGAAACATGTTATCTTGTACATTTGTAAATAAGTTAGGATAAATTTATTTTGTATTTATTTATTCTTCTACTTTTAAATTTTTTGTGATAAATAATAATTATGTTCTTAATTTTTGAGTGAAGGCTTACTATTATAGAATTATTTTTTTAAGGGGGGAAATTATTTTTAAGTGACCTTTATAATAATAAATATGGCTCTATTTAATAGAAGTTTTAACCTTATACAATATTCTATATAAAGTTCATATATAAATTTAGGTTTCATATTTAGTTAATAGATTAACAAAAAATATCATTTTATGAATTAAACGTCATACACCTTAATGAAGATGCATACCAACCTAAAATAGTCGAAAAAAATGGATCACGTCTGCTCCTACGAGGGTCGAGCTAGGGCATCCGCGCCCTAGCTCGTGGTTGCTTTCCTTGTTTCTGCGTTGTCTGGGGTGGGTGTTCTTTGTGTTTTCGAGTGTGGTTGTTCTTCTTTGTGGTGTGGCTGGCTATGTGGAGGATTGGCTGGAAAAGGCTCTACTTTTTTATGTGCTTTTGGTGAGATCAGGATCTGAAATCCACGTGTATGTGTGCTTGGGTGAGCTCTGGGATTTGGGCCAGTTCTTGTTTGGAGCGGCTTTCTTAGTGAGAGGAGCTTGGAAGGAACCCATGACGGGTTTCTTTTGGTGTTATTTTTTCCCTCCTTGCTTGGTGCGGGTTGGAGTGGAGGGTTTTTCCAAGATCAGGTGGTAGGTGTGGAGTGGGATTAGCCCCCTCATCTCCTTTTGGGGTTCATTTAATCAGCCTAGGGCTTGATGGCCTTTTCTAAGGGTGAAGCCTCTGGGGTTATCTCTGATTTGAATTTCTGAGCAGCATTTGGCTCGAAGTCTCTAAAGCAAGGGATGTCGACATTTAATAACATTTTATTTGCTTCGGACTTTAGGACGGATGATGCGGGGCTGTCATCTGGAGTGCGGATCACAAAGATTAATGGTTGTTTGGAGTGTTGCAAGGAGAGACCAAAATTTGTTGTTCCATCTGAGATGATTGCTGAGGATATTGAATACTACTCAAATCATTCTTTATATTGCAAATTTTTGGGGATGAGGGTCTTGCTACAGTTTCTGGAGACTTGGGCCCAAAGAACTTGGGAGCCGGAGGGAGAAATGGAGATAATGTTGTTGGCTAACAATTACTTCAAGGTTATGTTTAACTGCATTGCTGATCGCAATAGGATATTTGAGGGAGGACCTTATTTTCATAATAAGGTGGGGTTGTTTATCAAGCCTTGGCATGTAGGATTTAACCCTGCTGAGGAGCTTCCAAATCGCGTCCCAGTGTGGGTTCATCTACCTTGGCTACTGGTGGAATGTTGCCGAGAGGATGTGTTGCACTTGCTGGCTTCGTTCCTCGAAAAACCAGTGGGAACTTCATCTCAAACCTTGGGTAAAAAGGTAATGACTTTTGCATGCATTTGTGTTGAAATTGACCTAAGTAAGCCTCTGCCTGATGCAATAGATATGTGTGTGGGTTCTTATTCTTGGGTGTAGCAATTGGACTACGAGACCCTTCCTTTCTGCTGCAGGCTCTGTCGTGAATATGGCCACTTGCTAAGAAAGTGTCCAAGATACAAGTTGGTGGATCCCCTTCCTTCTCAGCCTTCTAGGGAGCCTCCCAGGGTAGATAAGGGGAAGGGCAATGGCCCTACTGCGGGGGTAGATGATGATGGTTTTGTTCCTATCAAGGCTCAGTATAAGAACATGGGGAAAAAGAGGCCTTTCAGCGAAAGGCAAGAAGAGGGCACTTTTAACAGGTTTGAGGTGTTGGATGACCTTAGTCACCAGGAAGTTAACCCAGGTTTGGTAAAATTGGAGCAGGGGATTGAGGTGTTTGCTCAAGAGGGACCTGATCTCAATTCTTCTATGGAACCACAAGGTGATTCTGGTGTGCTCACGGATGCTGCTATGCCGATAGAAGGTCTGGAGGCTCATGTTTCTTTGGCAGTTATTCCAGCAATGGGGGAGGATTCTTCTCCTCTTGGGTGAAGTGCAGATCTGGATTCTGCTAAGAAATCTAAGCCTCCAAAATTGGGTATTTTGCAAAAAGATATTAAGAAAGGTGGGGCAGAGAGATTTGCTAAACCAGGTAGAAAGAAGGATGTGGAAAAGATCAAATTGACAGGTGAGAACTTGGTTGAGTCAAGGTTAGTAAAGACTCTGGATTCTCACTTTTTGAGCCCCTTGAAATGATAGTTCTTTCATGGAACGTAAGGGGCTTGAACAGCGGCCCTCGACAAAAAGCGGTTCATGATTTAGTTTGAAAGCATGGTCCTGATGTGTTTTTTCTTCAGGAGACTAAGTTATCTGTTGAGAGTATGCTTGACTTGGCACCTAGGCTATGGAGATGTGGTGAGTGTCAATGTATCGGTGCTCATGGATCTTCTGGGGGTGTGGCCTATTTTTGGAATCCTCAGAAAATTTGACCTCTTTGGTTGGTGTCTTCTAAATCCACTATGTCTATGATTACTTCTAGCTTTGAGACAGGGGAGGTTATTCTCTTTTCTAATATATATGCTCCTACTGATATCCGGGGTAAGCAAGCTCTGTGGTCTCATATCAGGTTAGTCTGATCTATGGCACCTTTCCATCCATGGATTATGGCTAGAGACTTTAATGCTATTTGCGAGTTGGCTGAGAAGCGGGGTGGTTCAGGGAGGCTAGAGCCCTCTGCTTTGTTGCTTCGGGATAGCATCAACTCTTTAAACCTTGTTGATATCAAGCCTAGTAATGGCCAGTTTACTTGGAACAACCGTCGAGCTGGGGATTATTGCATCGCAGAAAGGTTGGATCGCTTTCTGGTGTCCTGCTACTAGGTTGGGGGGATGTGGTCTTCCCGCTCTGAGATATTGGATTGGAAAGGTTCAAATCACTAGCCTATCAAGCTTGTCATTGATTCAACTTGTGCTCTGCATACGCCTTCTTTTAGGTTCCATCTCATGTGGTTGTGTGACCCTTCTCTGAAGGATTATGTGGCAGAATGGTGGAGGAGTGGTAGACCTGCTTATGGGACGACAATGTATATTTTTTCCAAGTGTCTTCAACATGTTAAATATCAGCTTAAGTGCTGGAACTCTCAGTGTTTTGGGAATGTCTTCAAGGAAAAGGTAGTGGCTCAGGAAGAATTGGATAGTATCACAAGGAGGTTAAGGGAGGTTGGAGTGACGCCTGAGCTTCTTCAGGTTTAAGCACAAGCTGTGAGAACCTTGGAGGAATGGGAGCTGAGGGAAGAGATATATTGGAAACAGAAGGCTCGAATAGTTTGGCTGCAGGAAGGGGATAAAAATACATCTTTTTTCTTCAATTCGGTGAAAGCATGGAGGCATGGGAATTCTATCTCTGGTCTTGTGAACGATGGGGGAGAACATTTGTCTTCCTTCCCTAAAATTTCTAATGAGGTAAGGCAATACTTTGCTTCTCTCTTTAGGGAGGACTCACAAGGGGGGTCTCCTAAGGAGGCTCAGGTTCTTTCTTGTATTCCTCATCTTGTGTCTAGGGAGCTGAACCAACAGCTTATGAATGATATTACGCTGGAAGAACTTGAAGGAACTATGTTCCAGATGTAGAAGGGGAAGGTGCCAGGTCCTGATGGCTTCCCAATCAAGTTTTCCAAGAATTTTGGGATATTATCAATTTGGATCTCCTGGAGGTTGTGCAAGAATCTCAAAGGAACAAGCAGATGTTGAAGGCTTTAAATTCTATTTTCCTTGCTCTTTTTCCCAAGTGTGAGGGGGCAAATAGGTTAAGCCAATTTCGACCCATTTCTCTTTGCAATGTCATCAATAAAATCATCTCTAAGGTAATTGCTGACAGGTTGAAAAAGGGGCTTGAGGAGTTGATTTCTGAAGAACAGAGTGGCTTTGTTGCAGGCAGACAGATTCTAGATGGGATTGTTATTGCAACTGAAGTCATCCATTCTATGGCCAGCTCTAAGGAAAGGCAATTTTTATCAAATTGGATATGGCGAAGGCTTATGACAGAGTTCAATGGTCCTTCTTGTGGAAGGTTCTTGCTGCTTTTGGGTTTGCGGCAGAGTGGATTCAATGGGTTATGAGTTGTGTCACCTCAGTCTCTTTCTCTGTGCTTTTTAATGGGAATCATTCTAAGTTATTCGATGCTTCTAGGGGCCTTCATCAGGGGGACCCTCTCTCTCCGTACTTGTTTATCCTCCTTACTAAAGGTTTGGGGAGATTGCTTAGAAGGAACGTGGAGATGGGTAGCATACAGGGTTGGCAGTGGGGAGGTAATTTACCTCCGCAGTCTCATCTACAATTTGTGGATGATACTGCTCTGATGTGTATGGCCACAATGCGAGAGGCTTCTAATTTACATAGGGTGTTGCATGTTTACTTGGTTGCCTCAGGTCAACAAATCAATGAGGATAAGTCTTCTATTTTCTTCTTCAACACTCCGTGCCCCATTTAGAGGAGGATTGTTCAAAAATTGAGATTTCAGATCGGGACACTTCCTTTGACCTATCTTGGCTTCCCTATCTCGGTGGGCAGATTGCCTCGGGAGTCATGGAAGAGCATTTTAGATAAATTTAGGGCGAAGTTTAATCACTGGACTCACTGGTGGTTATCCTTTGCTGGTCGTGTTCAGCTTATCAAGTTGGTGGTACAGGCTTTGCCCATTTACAGATGCATGGTACAGGTTGCCCCTTTGGGTTTTGTTAAGGATTTGGATTCTGTGACACGACATTTTTTATGGGCTGGTTGCTTGGAGTCTTCCAAATGGAGTTTAGTTAGATGGGAGGTGGTGTGCAGCCCAAAGCAATATGGTGGCTTGGGTCTACGGTAGATGGCTTTGACTGGTGTGGCTTTGGCTGCAAAACTATTTTGGAGGTGGTGTAAGGAGTAGGATAAGAGTTGGGCCAAGATTCTTTCTCACAAGTATTTTTAGGGAATCCCTCAGTTGGAAATGCCTCGTTACCCCCTTCTTGGAAAGGGCTTAGTGATCTGGAGTACACTTAAGAGAGGGGCTACTCTTATTAAGGATGGTTTATTTTGGATTTGTAACAAGGGGACTGAGGTTCAATTCTGGTCTGATTCGTGGGATGGATACCCCCCCATCATTTCTCGGTTTCCTCACTTGTTAAATCTATGTCAGAGATTTCGTGAGATTGGCTGGACTCAAGTAAGTGACTTTAAGTCATTTTCCTCTCGTGGCTAGTTGGAGGTGGTTGGATGGAAGTCTCTGGATGAATGGTCTGATGTTGGGTTGCCAAAAGAATGTGGTGAGCTTTATAGTATCCTTTCCAGTAGATGTTGCAGCTCTCTCGAGTATGATGATGTGCTTGCCTAGTATCCTAATCCTAAAGGGGAATATATTGTTGCTTCTGGCTATCGGGAGCTATTGTCCCATAGGGTGGATGGGGATGAAATTCAGTGGTGGAAGAAGATATGGAACAAGTCATCCTGGCCAAAATGTAATTGTTTTGTGTGGATTTTGGCTTGGAATAAGTGCTTGACCTGGGATAATATTCAGAAGCGTGGCTTCTTGGGTCCCTTGGTCTATGTTTTGTGTGGAGCTAATGAGGAGGACTCGGCTCATTTGTTTTTTCGCTACCCTTTCTCCCTCCAGATTTGGCATTTCTGGTGGGGGGTTTGGCAGAGTCCCTATGTTCATGCTTCTTCCTTGATTGAGTTTTGGTAGAGGTTGGGTAGGCCTCCCTCTATGGCCTCCTTTTTACAGGTGGTGTGGTCTGTGGGTCCTATCTTCATATTGTGGTAGATTTAGTTGGAGCGGAACCGGCAAATATTTCATGGAGAAAAGAAGCTGGTGCAACAAATTTGGCAAAGAACTTTTGGCATGGTTCAGGAGACGGTGGTGGCTAAGTGTGAGTTGGAATTCCCCTTGGGGAAAAGGGATGCTGAAGTGGCAGAGAGATTGGGGATTCAGGGGCTATCCTTGGCCTCGGCATGTGTAAAGCGTGGTAAGCATTTGAAGCAGAGAGTTCAAAGGTCTGGATTCTGGCAGCCTCCCCCATTTCGGGTTCTAAAAATCAATACTGACGGTTCCTCCAGAGGCAATCCGGGGCCGGCTGGTATTGGGGGGATTGGTAGGGACTATTTGGGTTCGGTGGTTTTCCTCTTTTCGGTCTATGAGGGTGTTCATACTGTCAACCTTATGGAAGGGTTGGCAATTCTTTGTGCTTTTGAGAAAGCTTATGATTTGGGATGGAGAAGGGTTGTTTGTGAATCTGATTCCCAGGTTTTGATCAATTTACTTATTAAGCAGAAAGTGGAGGATGTCAGTTGGCAGTTGGCTGGGGTGGTGCAACAGATTTTGTGGGTTAGTTCATTAATGGAGTTGGTGACTTTCGTTCATATTCCAAGGGAGTGGAATAAGGCTACTGATTGCTTGGCGAAATGGGTGTCAGAGTATGCTGAGGGATGGAGAATTAAGGAGTGGGAAATGGTCTCTCCGGTGCTTCATCCTAATTTTGAGAGAATTCTTGCTAAGGACATGGAGGGTGAAGGTGATGGTTGATGGTGTTGATTGTCTTTTCCTGCTTGGTGGTCAGGATTTTCCTTGGGACTTTGGTCTCTTGATTAATTTGTAATGTTGTTCTTTGAGTTTCAATAAAAATTTACCCCTTTGTTAAAAAAAACAAAAAGATGCATACCAACCTAATTGTACTTGATGGTGAAAATATTTCGATGAGTAGAAAAATATATCCTTTTATAGAAGTTGAGAAAGCCAACTTCATAGACCCCGAAGATCACCTGCATGCAAATAACCTGTTACAGAAAGGAAGAGATGGAGACAAAAAAGAAAGGGTGCTCTGCAAGCTTCAAGAGAGATTGCATTAGCTGAATTGAAATAATTACAAAGATCAATTCTTAAAAGGAGACCATGAAAAACCTAAAAGTAACCCTAGTAGGTAGACATTTAATAATTAATATAATTATTAAATGTCACAATATGCAAACTAAAGTGAAATCTTAAGAGAGGAATAAAGGTAACTTAATTAACATAATTAAGTTAAAACCTTTACTCTAACACCCCCCTTAAGATGAGCAAAAGTGTAGCTAAAAACATGTGCAAGAAAGAAAAGGTAACTACAATGCATGAAAGAAAACAAGGGTCCCAACAACTAGGCCTGATCAGGTTCCCGAATACATCCAAATCTCTGTAAAGTGGAGATATAGAGAAAACCTCATGGGAAAAACTCTACTCCAAAAAGAGATGAAAGACATGAAGAACATCACTAGAGGAGAAGAAGCTGCAAATGACTGTCAAAAGATGACTACTATAGTGCTGAAGAACCTCCTCTGAAGATAGGATGATCAGGATCAAGAAGACAACAATTTGCATGAGTTCCCCCAACGACACTACTCGAATCAAATGGAAAATAAAGGTAAACACTTGGAATGAAGATACAGATGGTACAAGTACCAATAGTCTAAAGAACACTGATCAACTGATAATGGAAGATTCCTTCCAAGGTGAAACCAAGGAAGCATTAGCACAAACAATATAATACCCCCTGATAATGCTGACTGGGAGAGCTTGAAAAATCCACTGAAATGTTATGTAACACCCTATAGTGCATGAAGGAGAAGAAACAACATCTGAAAGTGCACAAGAAAGCACCTACAACTGAAAAAGTGGTGTGCAAAACAAAGCACACATACATGAGGTTGGAATCATATGGATCCACTATTGTCATGGAGGGACACTCACGGGACAAAGGTGTGATGGCCAAAAAAAAGGCACTACACAACCCCCCCATGGCACTTTATAATACAGTGTAAGTACAAAATATGGCACAACCTTATGTGCAAAATCCCCAAAATACATGTACAATAGTGTGGCGCTTTATCTCAGTGCGTTTACATAGAAAATATTGCTTACAAATGATGCCCATAATGTCATAAAAATACACAAGACTGGAAATACATGAAGAATAGCCAAAAACGAAGCATCCAATGCAACCAAGAAGTTCCCAAGAGCTAATTTGTCTAGGTAATTCACCAGAGTGTGAAAACAAAAAAATATGAATAAAATATACCTGAAGAACAATCTGAAAGAATTGCATGGATGGAACTAAAGAGCTCTGAAATATGGTTCCAATGCCACTGAGAGCACGAAAAATGGAGAAACTGGTTAAAAGTTATGAGCGCGGGACTAAAAATAGCTCCTCTGACTTCAACTGGCTGTAGAATTCACCAATAGAAAAATGACGTGATAAGACCCACACCACTAGAAATTTGATGAAACCAGCTTTCCGACAATATCTCATTTTCCAAAAAATGATATCGTATGCCCAAGTTACGGCCTCTGGAAGAAAACAGCTCCAAAGGGGGAAAAATACAGTGCGACATTAAATTTGACAGTCAAACGGTCGTTGGCGCACATGCACAACTTGGCTTATTTTATAGAAATTTTTTTTTATAATAAAAAAACAATAAAAAAAAATTACATATATATATATATATATTTTAAAAAATATATTAAAAAAAATGGGTGAGGGGGGCACACAGGCCCTCCCCCACCTCTCCCCATAAGGAGCACGGGCCCCTACGCAGGTTTGCGCAGGGTTGTACCTATGTAGTACCATGCGTAGGTACATACATGTGTACAGACCTGCGCAAGTACGTACCTATGTACATACCTGCGCAGGTACATATCTGTGTACATACCTGTGCAGGGGTTAATAAACCCTTGATTTATCGCTTGCCTTTTTAAAAGGCTTTCAAAAAATATTTAATGATGATTTTTTTTTGGAAAAAATTTCATCTCTAGAATAAAATAATTTATTTGATGATTTTTTTTTTTAAATAATAGCTCGATCCATGTGTAGATGGCGAACAAGGTCGTATGGGTAAAAAAAATTTCCTCAAAAATCAACTAGATCAAATATAGGCATATTTACAGTCGATCTTTAGGGTTTTGGCCGCTCCAGACACAATAGTGAGGTCCATTTGGGCTCAAAATGCTCCAAAAAATCGAGCACCCCTAGATCTGGCAAAAAATCCCTTTCTTCAAACCCTCACAGAGCTGACAAACGGAAGCCAAATTTGATGTAACAAAGGCAGATTTTGACTATTCCGGTAGCTCTGGATTCAATGGAGAGATCTGATTTGACCCTGGATGCACTGAAAATGCCCACCTCTTTGGATCAAAAAAGGAAAACCCCAAACCCTTAAAGCTCCAAAAAATCCTTCAAAACACGAACATGAAGCAGCAGGTTTGGAGCTCTGATACCATGTAGAAGTTGAGAAAGCCAACTTCACAGACCCTGAAGATCACCTACATGCAAATAACCTGTCACAGAAAGGAAGAGATGGAGACAAAAAAGTAAGGGTGCTTTGCAAGCTTCAAGAGAGATTGTATTAGCTGAATTGAATTAATTACAAAGATCAATCATTAAAAGGAGATCATGAAAAACCTAAAAGTAACCCTAATAGGTAGACATTTAATAATTAATATAATTATTAAATGTCACAATATGCAAACTAAAGTGAAATCTTAAGAGAGGAATAAAGGTAACTTAATTAACATAATTAAGTTAAAACCTTTACTCTAACAAAGGGTAGGGGATATTTTGAAAAGCTAGGTTCTTGAGTCTATTTGATGTATGCCATTGTAATTTTTCACAAAAAAAAACTAATTTTTATGATTGTTTTCTTTTATAAAAAATTTTCTATGTAAATTCTTTGATATCAAGTTAATTTGTTTCTATATTTATACAAATATTAGAATTTAAATTTATTTTTTAACTCAAAATGGGTAATCATGGTTATCAAGGATAAATATCATGATCTTAGTTTTCTAACATCGTATTGAAGTCTAATTTATGTTATGGTAACCTTGCATACATGGTTAGTGAAAATACTTGAAGAAACAATACAAATTGTCAAAGGAGAAGAAGAAAAAACTAGTTATTTATCTCTCTTAAGATAAACAATTTAGACTCATCACAAAAAATAAAAAATAAAAATTCTACTACCATATTAATTCATATAAAAAAATATATTTAAGTATTTACATTTAGATAGGATCTTAAAAATTCTCAACTTAAAATAATTTTTATTTCATATCTAATACGTCTTTTCTCAAAAAATCGTTCCCATAAATTGTGCTTAATTAAATACAATGAGTGCAAAAGAAACGGTGCCCTATAAGCATTATAGTTCATGAAAAATTCAACGTTAAGCATAAAAGTCTAAAATCAAGGAAATGGTTAATAGTGGCTTTTATTACTTGAATTACTTGAAAGGGACAATTATGTTTTGACTTTTGAGATGTAAATTAATCAAATATAATTTTCTTTGTAGTTTATCATTGCATTTCTGAATAAATTAGAAAAGTGTGAGAATATAATTTATTTGTAATAATTGACACTATAATTTAATTTATAAAAAGATGTTGAAAATAAAGTTTGGTGGGACCTCCACTTTATATAACTTTAGTAGATAAGTTATATTCTCATTTTAACTAATATATTATTTTAAAAAGTATTTAAAATCTAATATTGCCCACATCCATTTTTTCTTGACTATTTATTTGAGATAAAAGAATGATTAAATACAATGTCAACATGAAACATCTTCTCTAGTGCATCATATATATACATATATACACATATATACACACATATACGCATGTACATACATACATACATAGATATACACATATATACATATACATATACATGTACATACATAAATGCATACATATATATATATATATATATATATATACACACACACACAGACAAATACACACACACACACACACACACACACACACACACACATATATATGGCTCTAGGAAAATTCACCGCCAACAATTCACCTCAACAAAAATTCACCACAAGCAATTCATTGCAGTAGAAAATTCATCGCATTAAAAGTTTGCGATTAATTTTTCATGATGGTGAATTTACCTGATGCCATATATATATTCATATTTTTTTTATGAAAATAATTAATATTTTATTTGAGTATTGATGGCATCATTTGAGTGAAAAGATAAAAGAAAATTTAAAAATATAGTTGATGGCATAATGTTGATCATACATATAAAGGCATGGGTGGAAAATAGCGTCTAGTAGATATAAGTATCAAATATTTTTTGGTATCTAGAGATAATGCAAAAGAAAAAGAAACATAATGATTTTAATGTCAATAATGGAACCTTTTGCCTTATTTTTTTTCTTCCTTTAATTGTGTGGAAATGGAATGCACTCAATTCTCTACTTTATGTGCTATTTAGATGGTGGATTGATGGAATAATTTTGTTGTGTAGTATAACATCATGATAGTAGGATTGAGATGACCCATCAAGAATATTGAAACATAAAGATATGATGAAGGTGAATGTAAAAATGTGAAGAGAGGCCTCTAATTTATAAATTTTCAATGAGGAAAATTAATGGCTAAGATGCATTTTTCAGTGGAGTGATAGGATTTTAAGATAAAACAAACAAACATCACACTTTCAATTATAAAATACTATAAAACAAAAAATAATCACCCTTTGAATTATAAAGTTTTTTTATGAATGCTTTTAGATTGTAAGCCATATTTTCAAAGGGAGTTGCTCCCACATATGACTCATGGATTACTAGTTGCTTGACTAATGGTCCTGAAAAAATGGGAAATAGGGTGGGGGAACTCTACCTTTGAGGAGATAGGGTTCTTATTTCACACTCAAAGAAACCCTAGAGATCTCAATATAATGTATGCAAAGGAGAAAGAGATCTTGCAATAGGGTTGTCCTAGGGTCTGATTATAAACTAAAGAGGGGTTCACCACCAAGCTAGGGCTTGGAAAGACTAATGAAACACAAGACTAATTATGAAACTTAATGATATGCAAGACTTAATTAAATGACCTAGAAATGCACGTAAATCAGAATGTAAAATTGAGATATCAAAGATGTGCACCTGGGAATTTGTAGAGGCTTGAATGAAGTCCTAAAATGTCAAAAACACTGAATTTAATGTTGACTAGGACTCATATGCCAGAGTAAGTGATTTAGTCCTAAATTAGGAGTTCTAGGAAGGAACAAAAATTCGGTGAAGAGATGTCTAGATCTCTTGAAATCTGTAAATTTCCCTATATTGGGACTCATACCCCAAAAGTGGCATATTAGTCAAGTTAGGGTGTTCTAGAAATTCAAATTCTGATTTTTCTCTTCAATTTTTGCTCTATCTTTTACACTTGATTTCTGGATCTAAATATTTGATATGCAACTTGTAGATTTCTTCCAATGGTCTCCAATGCAAGTTGACAACTTTGACAACCTTGAATACTTGACAACTTTATCCAAACTTACTCTTCAATATTCCTTCAACCTAGATCTACAAATCACACACTAAAGAGAGGGAAAATTGTTGTTTTGTTAGTAGAAAGGGGTTTGCCTTGGCCAAACCCCATTTTGGTAATCGAACCTTGAAATGAAATGAAATAAGATGAAGGAATGATGAGTGAAAAAATGCAATGTTGTAACTCACCAAACCCTAGCAACAAAGTGCTACAAACATGTATGATCTGGCTCCAATGGATGTAGATCTTGACTCTTGCTTGAATTTGATAGATCTTTAATTGAATAATATATTGAATCATAAAACCCTACATCACAATTGTTAGCTCAAAAACAAACATGATGCATGATGATTTTTACATGATGTTTGTGTAAGGAAGCTAAGGTAGCAGAACAAATTCCTACACTAATCTTGAGAGGAGAATAATGCAAAAAAAATTCAGATCTTTAATAGTTATAGAAACTTAAACATAAATAAACATAAATATCATGCATACCATGACACACTCATTTATGTGGGGAAAACCCTTTAAGGATAAAATCACCACACTCCAAAATCCACCCAATACATTATTTAGTAAATCACAAAGATTACAATATACTTGCAGAGCAAGCTTCTCACAGGAGTATCACCACTCATATATCAAGAGATAACACAACTGGTAACATACTCTCAAAATACATCATTGTCTCTCTCTATTGCAGCCATAATGCAACACTCTCATAAAATAGGATTACATTATAGGGCAAGAAAAGCCAACAAAATATCCACCATTAGTTCTAAAACCTAATAGTTAACGGCCTAGATCATTTATGTAATGTATGTCGACCAAATTAGGAGTTTCCTAAAAAAGTGAACAAAAAATTGTTCACACACATCCACTCTCCCCCCTTGCTACCATTGTATATTACACCTATTGGTGTAACTAAGAAAAAAAAATATATATAACAATTCATCCACTTGTCAAACACCTTGCAAGAGAAATGGGAGGGAGTAAACATTGTCTCTTTATTACTAGGGGAAAAAAGGCCCATAATCTTTGAACACCATCTGAACTTCTCTATGCTCATAGGCTTAGTTAAAGAATCAACAACATTCATCAAAGTCTCTACCTTAACCAACTTCACTCAGCCATCTTCGACTGTATCTTGAACAAAATGATATTGTATATCAATGTACTTGGTCTTGGCATGAAATGTTGGGTTCTTGGCTAGACATATCACACTTTGACTATTGCAATATATTATCACTACACCTTTTATTATTCCAATATTTGAAAACAATATCTTAATCCAAATGGCTTCTTTAGTAGTGGACAAATAAACCACAACCTGTTGCTTACTCATCCAACTGATTACACCACAAAATAAAGTAAACATATAAGCACTAGTGGATCATTTGCTATCAACATCACCTACCTAGTCTGAATCCACATAATAACGAATATCAAGGGAAATCTTGTCTTCAATCATATTACTATGATAACATAAGGAATAATCTAAGGTACTGCATAAATATCTAAAGACCCTTTTAACTACATCCCAATGAACTCTACCAAGATTAGACATATATCTAGAAAGAACTCCCACTACTTGGGCAATCCCTAGTCTAGTATAAACAATAACATACATAAAACTTCCAATTGCACTCTGGTAAGGAACTTTTCTCGTGTCTTTCATCTTTGATGGAGATGTAGGAAAATCTAAAATAGATAACTTTCTTCCAATAGAAAGGGAACACACAATGATCTACAATATTGCATGTTAAATCTCTATAAAATTGAATTGGCATACTTACTTTGGCCAAGCCATAGCTTTCTATTCACTCTCTCTTTTAATTTACATCTGAAGAATGTGTCTAGCTACACCAAGGTAATTCATTTCAAATTTAGCATCAAGCTAAGATTTCAATTCTAAAATCATACCTTTCCCTTTGCCAATAAATAACATATCATCAACATATAATACAATAAACAAGAAATGATCACCGTCAATTTTATATCTGATTTAGAATTCCCAAATCCAAAACTCAACACATAAATATCAAATTTATGATACCACATCCTAGGACTTTTTTTTAATCCATACAATGATTTCTTCAATTTACAAACAAACTTACTTTTACCTTTCACCACATAGTTCTCTGGTTGTATCATATAAATATCCTCTTCCAGGTCACCATGAAGGAAAGCAGTTTTCACATCTATTTTCTCAACCTCTAAATCATAAGTAGTAGCAATAGTAAGCAAAAATCTAATAGATGTCATTTTTACAATGGGAGAGAATATCTCACCATAATAAACACCCTCGATTTGAGAGTAACCTTTTGCAACCAACCTTGCTTTGTACTTATCAATACCTCCATCTAAACCAATCTTCTTCTGGAACACCCATTTGTAGCCAATAGGTTTTTGTCCTTCAGGAAATGGTACAAGATCCCATTTACCATTCTTTTACAAATATTACATTTCTTCATTGATAGCAATTTTCCAAGATTCTACATCATTCATACCTAATGCCTCTTCTATAGATTTGGGTTCATCCATGTTAGTATTCAAAGAAAAAATGCATCTCCAATCATCAAGTGAATACCTTTCAAGTGGTTTTTTAGTCCTTATAGACCTACGAACATGTTGAGTTAGAGGTTCTTCCTCCTCTTCTTAAGATCCAGAGCTAGACGAGCTCTCCTCGACTTCTTGTCTATCCTTGGGCCTCGATTCAACTTTCTTAGGTTGTAGAAGGAAATTGAATCACATCTTCCTATTTAATTTATTCTAGTTGCAATGTAATAGGAGAAGGCTTAGTTCCTCTAAAAATAACACATCTACCATATGTTACCTTTTGTGCAACAAGTTCCCAAAGCTTGTATCCTTTCACACCATAACCATATCCAATGAAGATACATTTCACAACCTTGTTCTCCAACTTTGTTTGCTTCTCCTTTGGCACATGTGCATATGCCTCACAACCAAAAACTATAAGTTGTCTTAATGAAGGCTTGTGACCCGACCATGCCTCTATAGGTATATTATCAACAAGAGCTGATGTAGGAGATCCATTAATCATGTAACAAGTAGTGGAAACAACTTCAGCCAAAAACCATTGATCTAGACTAGCACCACTCAACATACACTTAGCCTTTTTCATTAGCATCTTGTTAATTATTTTTGCAATTCCATTCTATTGTGAAGAATACAGTGTTGTATTTTATCTATGAATACCGCAACCTTTAAAAATTCTATCAAAATAATTAGAGAAAAATTCACCACCATTATTAGTCCTCAAAAATTTTACTTTCTTTCTAGTTTGCAACCCAACCATTGCTTTAAATTATTTAGATTGATTAAAAAACTTCATATTTACTCTTTAGAAAATATATCCATGTCCTACTATAATCATCAATAAATGAAAAATAATATGTGAATTTAGTAATCGAAGGAGCATCTACAAAACTAAACACATCAGAATGAATAAGATCCAATACACCACAAAATTTATGAGAACTTGAGTAAAACTCAACATGGTTTTGTTTTCCATAAATACAATTCTCACAGAAATAGAATTCAAGATTATAATTAGACAAACCTTCAATAAACTTTTTATTTTTCAATGTCCTTAGACCCTTTTCTCTAATGTGGCCAAGTCTCTAGTGCCATAACATAGTTTTATCTTTAGGTAACTTTTTTTCAAAAGAAAGAGCACCCTTGCATACCCAGAAGCCATGACCATCTGCTAAAGGTGAAACCCTCACATCTTCCATAGACTTTATTTTCACAAAAGTACTATTGCACTCAATAATGCATGCATCAAGCTATTACAATGTGCTATATCTGACACCTCTATCAATCACCATAGCACCTCTAACCATCTTGTATCCTGCATTAGAAAATACTACATGCATAGCCACATCTATTAATTTGCTTATAGATAACAAATTTTGTGCTAATCCAGGGATATACAACACACCATTAATCCTTTTTATTCTACCATCAGGAAACTCAATTTTAACTTTACCATGACCAACAATGTCTAAATGAGAATCATCACCCAATTACACCTTACCTCCATCAAATTCTTCATATTCAGAAAATCAATCTCTATTAAAGGTCATATGGAAAGATGCACATGAGTCAATTAACCATGCATCATTACCTACACAAGTTGTGAAAGATGCAATTAGTGCATAGACATCTTCCTTCTTTGACTCAAAATTAGAATCAATTTTCTTCTTTTTCTTCTTCTTTTATTCTTTCCATTCCTTACAAACATGCCTAGGCTTTCCATAGTTCCAACAAATAACTTTGGACTTTCCAAGAGATTTAGATCTCCCTCTAGGCTTGGATTTGTCTTGCTTCTCATTCTTCTTTCCTTTTCCCTTAGGTTTTCCATGAACATTTAGGGCCTCCTTAGTAGTGATGGATACCTTCCTTCGCATCTCTTTAGAAATCAAAGAACCCACCACATCTTTAGTCTTCAAAATAATAGTACTCCCAATAGCCATAACAAGAGAATCCCCTAAATCAAGCAAAGGCCAAAGAAAGATCTAACATTTCTCCTCCTTGCACATTTTGACACCAGTAGATTCCAATTGAGCCACCAGTATAGTGAATGCTTCTAGGTGGTTTGTGATTCATCCATCCTCTTCCATTATGAAGGAATACAATTTCTTCCTCAAGAAAATCTTGTTCACTAAAGATTTTTCCTAACACATCTCTCCAAGCTTCTTCCATAGATTATGTGTAGACATCTCCTCATAGAAATTAATTAAAATAGAGTCTACCAAACACAATCTGATTATACCCTTGGCTTTATGGTTCATAACATCATATTGAGTAGCTTGAGTTGGATCTGGAGGCCTTCAAAAATTCTCATCAACAACATCCCATAGATCTCGATCTATTAACAAATTGTCCATCTTTAGTTTCCACATCTCAAAATTATTTTTAGAAAATTTCTCCACCTCTATTCTCCCTAATGAAATTTCCATCTAAAAATTCTTGCAACAAGATCACAAAGTATCTTCTACATAAGCTCCCACTCAAATCTAGATTATTACAAAAAACCCAACAACCCACAACTAAAACCAAAGGTGATCAAGCACTAATACCACTTGTAGGGAAGCTAAGGTTGCAAAAAAACTTCCTACACTAATCTTGAGAAGAGAATAATGCAAAAGTTTTATAGATCTTTAATAGTAACATAAACGTAAACATAAATAAACATAAATATCATGCATACCACAACACATCAATTTACGTGGGGAAAACCCTTTCAATAGAAACCCCACGCTTCAAAAGCTACCCAATTTATTATTCAATAAATCACAAAGATTACTATATACTTGTAGAGACAACTTCTCATAGGAGTATCACCACTCATAGATCAAGAGATAACCCAACTACTAACAAACTCCTAGAATACATCACCTTCTCTCTCTACTACAGTCATAATGCAGAGCCCTTAAATCTACCATTAGATCTAAAACCTAATAATTAACAATCTAGATTTATAATATATCATTTATTTAATGTATGTCAGCCAAATTAGGAGTTTACTACAAAAATTAACATAAAATTGATCACATGCATCTCACTCTCTCCCCTTGCTGCCATCGTATATTACACCTATCGATGTAACTAGGAAATATATATATATATATATATATATATATATATATATATATATATATATATATATATCTTATCAACAATAACCTTTATATAATTGCAAGGTTGAGACACAATTTCTCAATAGTTTGATACTTGAATGATGCTCCAAAACACTTGATAATCAACTCTTGAAGGTTCTTGAATTTTTTTGTAAACTCTTGAATGCTTTCTTGATCACAAATTTTCTATAATGCATGAATACTTGAAAGCTTGGGATGATCTCATGAATACTTAGGTGAAAATGAGTGAAAGAACCATGTATTTATACTTGTTTATGCTAAATTTCTTGAAATCACAACACTACAAGTTGACATCAGATCTAGGAGAATAAAATCCCATCAAGAATTTAAATTAATTTTAATTTTGCGCCATACAAGACTCATACGCCAGAAGTGGCGTATGAGTCCAATTAGGAACTAGTTATGGGACACATTTTCAAATATGCTTAGAATTATGTAAAATCTAGATTGGGCCTGCCAAAAAACCTAGGTGGGACCCATATGCCCAAAGTAGCATATGAGTCCTAGATCAATAAATCTAGGCCACATAACCTCAAAAGACATGAATTATGATTGGATGTTAATTTATGTCAGGATTATCCTTGTAGATATGCATTAATTAAGGCTTATGGATGTGAAAGTGTGGAACAACACTTTACAACACTTTAAAATAAGCTACAATTATGTCCATTTAGTTCACAAGGGCTCAATACCTTATGTGAATGTTTCAAACACATTACAACACTAAATCAAGCCAACATTATGCTCAATTTAACAAGGAGGGCCCAAACAAGCAAGGAAAAGCAGAGGGATAATTTTTCCATTGCCACATTTAGCCCCCACTTTAGTGAGAGGATGAACTTGCTTCAAAATCACACTAAAGTAGAAAAATTCGCATCAAGAGGAGTCCAAATGAACCAATGTCGATAAGATAGGATGACAATGATCAAGAGGGATAATCAAGATGCTAGGATCAAGATCCTATGATAGACCAACATAGGCACAAAAGAACACACAAGAAAAATGATATAAGGAGCATTGATGAAGCACAAGAATAGACTATCATAAGACAAAGAGATAAGAAAAAAAAAGGGGGGGGTGGATCAAGCTTCAACTATTTTTCCATCGCAATGTGGATCAGATCTAGGTTATTTGTCTAAAAAATGCATGCTCATTTTGAGGCCATGAAACTCTAGGCTATCTACTAGGTGAGTATCCAAAGAGGTACGACACATACACACATGGTCGATATGTGCTCACACACAAACACAAGTTTCTATGGGAAATTCATGCCTCGGATTGGCTTCATATCCAACCATACTAAAGTTATACCTCGTGATAAATTTGATAAGGGGCCACATAACAATGAAATTTGAGCTTCACGAGGCAAGAAAACCTTTGTATGCTTGGAACTCATGAACAAACAAGATGGCTCCATAGGCGTGCAAAGTGTATTATGCAAGGTGGCAATATAATCAAAATTTTATAAATGCAATATAGGTAACATTCAAAGGATTCTTGCTTAGTTCATGTAAGGTCTTAACTTAGGCAACATTGTGGCTAATGTTAGTGGATGCAATGTGTCACATCAAGCCATTAAGAGAAATTTAATATGCTAAGATAGATCACACTCTTGAGGAACATCACACCTGATGTCACCACAAAGCAAAAGACACATCACATGAAGCAAGAATACTAAACGATGAAACATGAAATGAAAAAGAATAATGCCAATCTATGCCCCCACTTTAAAGAAATTGCTAAGCACCATGCTATGAGAAATCACTTTAAATTATAAAATGATAAATGCTAACAATAAAGAAGACATGAGATCTAACTTGGAAAGCCCTATGCCAAGTCATATGTTTCCAAAAAAAGATACATCATGATAAATGAAAAAGAAAAGGGGTTTCCCCAAAAATGAAACTCCAAACACACATAAGTGGTCTATATTTTTCAGGTTAGTATGTTCTTGCTACATTGTTTTTAGAGAGCTTAGAAATATCATCATTCCCCAAATACATATAGAACTAGAAGAATTACACAAAGAGAGAAAAAACAAAAAAAACATTTTGGGTCAACATGGAAGAAACATGAATGTCTCGATGCCTTGCATCATCCCCAAAATGAAAACATAAGAAATATTAAAACATAAAGGAAAATATTTTTGGTCAACATGGAAGAGACCGAAAGGTCTCGATGCCTTGCATCATCACCAAAAGGGAAATACAAGACTAAGAAAAGATAAAGGAAAATATTTTGGGTTAACATGGAAGAGACCTAAATGTCTTGAAACCTTGCATCATCCCCAAAGGGAAAGCACAAGACAAATGAAAAGATAAAGGAAAAGCTTTTGGGTCAACATGGAAGAGACCTAAATGTATCGACACCTTACGTCTTCACCAAAAGGAAAACACACGACAACAAAAAGATAAAGGAAAAGCTTTTGGGTCAACATGGAAGAGACCTAAATGTCTTGATTCCTTGCATCATCCCAAAAAGGAAAACATGAGAGAAAGAAAAGATCAAGGAAAAGCTTTTGAAATATTTACAACATAGATAAAAATGTAGGTACAAATAGAGGAATGTCACAAGGGGAGAGAGATACATCAAATAGATTATCATGGGGGATCACATTACACACATGCAATAAAATGAAAGAAAAATAAATAAAGCAATAAACTAGTTAGGAACATGAAAGTCAATCTAAAGTAGGTCATCAACATCCCAATCATATTCATTGTATAGAGAAGGAAGAAAAACAGCCAAAGGGACAATGGAAAATGCACTACTAGGACAAGGATATCTAACTCTTGCCTCAACTTAGTGTAAGAGAAGAATGAGCTGAGGTAGGTGATGAGAAGGATCATGTAATAGTGAGCATATAAATATTCTATAACTATTTACATGATAGGAAAAAAAATTGAACAAAGACCTTAAGGGAAGATTTATATGATGTCAAATTGTTGAAGGATCCTTATTAAAGTATGAAACTCATTAGTAAGATGTCTGAGAGTTGAATGGTATGGACAATAATTTGTTTTATCTTTAGGAATTTTGCTTCTAGTAAGGGGTGGTGTTATTTTTAATTTGTATTTTCTCTAAGAGTTGATGAATTTCGTGTTCACTTGTATCACATCCTTGTTTACTCAAGATCATGAATCCTTTTCCATATATCTCTTCTAGGTTGATGGGAGTTCTTTTCACTTTGTTAACATAGAATGGTTGAGTGTTTTCTTGATTAGAGGAACTCGGTACACCTGCTATAGGGAACTTAGGTTCAACTTGTGTCTCAGTTTCAAGATGTAAGTAACCAAATATCTCAAGTGGTGGTCTTAGAGGGGTGTTGGTTGTTTCATTGATGGATAAAAGGATGCATTCTTTTCAAAGTTACTAAGGAAATCATTTAGGAATTTATTCATGTTTTCATCATCTTATCCAATGATGTAAACATCATGAGGATGACATGCATTAGGATTTGGTTGAGCATGAGTAAGTTCAATTTCATTAGGGTCAATTCCAAAAGCACAATGTGATATCTCCACCAAGGACTTCAAGGACATCCATAGCTTACGAAAGAATATATCCATGATGGAATGTAATGCAAATTTTAGATTCTAACAAGGTAATTACACTATGAAACAATATGAAATGTAATTTTCTAGATACAATTTTGAATTTAAGAAATGCACAAGATGAACCAATTTAAACTAGATGCAATGAATTGAATGAAACAAAATGCATGTAAACTAAAATAGAAAGTTATTAACAACAAACAAAAGCTCAAAAACAAAGTTTTGAATTTTGAAAAATGAAATTTCAAATCTCCATTGGGACTAAATCACTGAGAGGGGCATATGAGTCCCAGTGAGGGTTTTCTTTCAAAAATTTCAAAAAAAATTAAGTGATTTTTATGCTTTTTCATTTGTGTGACCTATAGAATAAATGAAAATGTAGATTTCAGATGAAATTCAATGATGAAAGATACAAAAAAGAAACTTATATGCACTTTCACTAATGCAAAATTTAGAAACCCTAGATACTAATTAACAAATGCAAACCCTAATGCAATGTTAATGCAAGCAAGATATAGGATGATAATGCACTCCAAATCAAAATTAAGATGTTCTAGATATAGGTTCACCAAAATGAAACAATGGGAAATAGGGTGGGGGCACTCTACCTTTGACAAGATAGGGTTCCTATTTCACTCTCAAGTTTCACTCAAGTAAACCCTAGAGATCTCAATCTAATGTCTACAAAGGAGAAACAAATATTTTAATAGGGTTTCCCTAGGGTTTGATTATAAAATAAAGAGGGGTTCACCACAAATATAGGGCTTGGAAAGACATGAAATTTAAGACCTAATTATGAAACTTAATGATATGCAATACTTAATTAAACAACCTAGAATGCTTGTAAATCAGAATGTAAAATTTAGAGATCATAGATGTGCACCTAGGAATCTGTAGAGGCTTGAATGAAGTCCTAAAATGCTGAAAAAAAATAATTTAATGCTAAATGGAACTCATAAGCCATACTGGGTGATTTAGTCCCATATTAGGGTTTATATGCAAGAACATAAATCTTGCAGAGAGATGTCTAGAACTCCTAAAATCTTAAAATTTCCCTATACTAGGACTCATACGGAAAAAGTGGTGTATTAGTCCAATTAGGGTTTTTTGGAAATTTAAAGTTTGATTTTGCTCTTGAATGTCTACCCTATCTTTTACACTTGATTTTTGGATATGAATCTCTGATTTGCAACCTGTAGATATCTTCTTATGATCTCCAATATAAGATGAAAATTTTGAAAACCTTAAACACTTGACAACTTTATCCAAAAAAAATATTGAACATTCCTTCAACTTAGATTTATAGATCACATACTAAAGAGAGGGAAAAATGTTGTTTTGTTAGTAGAAAGGGGTTTGCCTTGGTAAAAAACCATTTTTGTAATCAAACCATGAAATGAAATGAAATAAGATGAAGGAATGATGAATGAACAAAATGAAATGTTGCAACTCACCAAACCCTAGCAATAAAGTGCTGCAAACATGTATTAGATGGCTCCAATGGATGCAGATCTTGAATTGAATTCTAGCTTGAATCATAAAACCCTAAATCATAATTTTTATCTCAAAAAAATCATGATGCATGACGACTTTGACATGATGCTTGATACTTGAATGATGCTCCAGAACACTTGATAATGAACTCTTGAAGACTCTTGAATGCTCTTGTAAACTCTTGACTGCTTCCTTGGTCACAACTTTTCTATAATGCATGAATACTTGAAATCTTTGGATGATCTCATGAATTCTTAGGTGAAAATGAGTGAAAGAACCTTGTATTTATACTTGTTTATCCCAAATTTCCCGAAATTACAATACTACAAGCCGACATCAAATCTAAGAGAATAAAATCTTACCAAGAATTTTAATTAAATTTGTATTTTGGGCCAGATCAGAAGTGGTGTATGAGTCCCATTAGGCATTAGCTATGGGACATATTTTCAAAAATTCTTAGAATGATGTAAAATATAGACCAAGACCCTAAAACCTAGGTGGGACCCATACATCCAACATGGCATATGAGTACCAAATCATTAAATCTTGGCCACACAACCTCAAATTACATGAATTATGATTGGATGTTGATTTATGTCAGGTTTATCCTAAAACATATGCATTAACTAAGGCTTGTGGATGCAAAATAAGGCCAAATAAGGAATAAACAAGACCAATTAATAATGACAACCCTAGAAAAGTGTGAAAGTGTGGAACAACACTTTACAAAATCTTAAAATAAGGTATAATTAAGTCCATTTAGTTCACAAGGGCCCAAGACCTAATGTGAATGTGTCAAACACATTACAACACTAAATCAAGGAAACATTATGCTCAATTTAACGAGGGCCCAAACAATCAAGGAAAAGCAAAGGGATACTTTTTTGTTGCCATAGGTCCTTACAAAGGGTAGGTAAAACCTATTGATATTATTATTTTTCACTACCATTACCATATTTATAGGCAAGTATGACTCCATTTCTTAGGATTACATAAAGAAAAAATGAATGAGAAATAGTGGTAAGCATAAAATGAAAATGATGGGTATAGGGAAGTCCTCAAACAAGTAAATATTTTATACAAGCTAATATTGTTCAAGTTTCCTAAAAAATAATGGGTATAGGGAAGTCCTCGAACAGTTCTCATGGTGGACCTCCAAAACCTTTTCAAATTTTGAGAGAGAACTCTTAAGATCTCCTAGCTTGAATTGAACCTATCTACAAAATTCTATGGCCTCTAGCTTTCCTTGACAAGTGGTTTCATAATCACCTTTACTATGATAAGATCATGTAAGATAATAATATGAATGATATTTCATGAGAGGGTGGTCAGTCAAAAAAAGAGTTGTCTTAGCCAACTGTTCCACAAGAAAATGTTGCCCTGTAGTGAAGAAAAAATTGTCTACTAAATGATTCAATGCCATTGCAAAGTATGGGTATAATTTAAAGGATCTATGCATATTTTCCATTCCTTCATGAACACCACCTATGTCACTAACTGTGAGAATCATACAAGTAAAAAATGCAAAAAACTTACCATAGAGATTTATGTAAAGGTAGAACATTATTTCCTAATGCCTCCATAAATTTTTTTTGAGCCAACTCTAGTTCATCGTGCTAAAAATGAAGAACCCCAATTTTGTTTAAAAATTGTATGGGTACATCTTTTCTACCATTCTTCAAAAGATACTTTGGTGTGTTAAGAGAATCTAAGGCTACACTGGGGTCTGATGATATTAATAACTCACACATCTTGATAAATGCATGGGAATCAAGTGAATATATGTGAGTTGTCTTTCTTAAAATTTTGAAAGCATTCTCTACCAGCCCTTGCTAAGCATATATATGGCCTATAGCTTTTAAGCTCTCTTATTTCTTAGGGTCAACCTCCAAAATATTTTCAAAATTTGAGAGAGAACTCTTAAGATCTCCCAGCTTTAATTGAACATACCCACAAAATCATGTGGCCTTTAGCATTCCTTGACAAGTGGTGTCATAATCATCTTTCTTATGATAAGATTGTGCAAGATTATAATATGAATGATATATCATGAGAGGGTGGTGTTGCCTAATTTTCACCTAAGACCTCAATTAGGCAGGGCAATCTATGTTTCAGGTGTTCATAAGGGCCAAATGGGGAGTTTGCATCAAGGGTTAGATCATGCACCTGAGGAAATTTCACAAGGAGGTCTTTTGGAAGGCATGCCTCTATTAGTCTTGGCACAAAAACTCATCAGAGAGGAAAGTTGGCAAGACCCTCCTATTCTCTTGTCAATTAGCAGTGCATTCTATTTTGAATACACCGGTCGCCAGGACTTTCGGGTCGCCATGAGTCTTTATGTATCTCTCCACTTGGGATGTCTCACCGACAATAGCTCACGAATTTGGTGTCAGGGGGAATGGTTTTCCTTTCGAATAAGGTCTTGTTGAAGGATGGAAGTCTCAACGAAGGAAGACATTATCGGCATGAGGTCTTGCCGATCAACTATAGTCTGACCAAAAGAAATCTCATCGAGAGAAAAGGTGGCCCTTGATGTAACGTTTGGGTGACCCAACAAAGTCTCACTAAAGGGGATTTCCTTTAGCATAATGTCTGGCTGACCCAGGGAGGTCTTGCGAAACAAGAAACGATGGTCCCAATGAGTGGTCTCGGTGAACAAGCTGTGTCTCGCCGAAGGATTTCGGTTCGGCAAGAGGTCCCACCGACATAGGAGGGTATCCATATTCAATTCTGATGGCTAGCTTAAGAAGAACAAAGTCAACATCCAAGTGAAAGAGGATCATTATGAAGAGGTGGAAATCTTTAAAGGTAAGCTTCTCAAATTAGGCAAAATCTATTCAGATGAGGATAAGAGAGCTTTCATTGTTTTATGCCAAGAATATCATACGTTTTTGCATGGAAATATTTTGATTTAAGAGGGTTTGATCCTCATATTGTACAACATACAATTGAGTTAGAACCTGATGCCAAGCCTGTTAGAAAAAAATACAGATCATTAAACCCCAAGCTTGAACCTTTGATGATCAAAGAGCTAACCAAGTTAGTTGAGGGGGGTATCATATTTCCAATTAAACACACATCTTGGGTTTCTAACCTTGTTCTAGTTAGAAAAAAAATGGTGAAATAAGATTATGTGTGGATTTTAGAGATCTTAACAGAGCATCCCTGAAAGATTATTATCCTGTGCCATCTATTGAAAAAATTCTTCAAGTTGTTGCTGGATCAAAAAGGTTTTCTCTTCTGGATGGATATTCTAGTTATAACTAGATTCTAGTCAAAGAGGAGGATCAGTATAAAAAAAACATTTACAACAAAATGGGGCACTATGGCCTACAAGAGAATGCCTTTTGGTTTATCCAATGCTGGTGCCACCTTTCAACGTACCATGGACATGGCATTTTAGAGTTTAATTCAGAAATTTCTGCTGATTTACTTAGATGACATGACCATATATTCAAAGAATGTCGATAAACACTTGTCACATCTCAAGCAAGTTTTTGAAAAATGTAGAGAGTATGGAATATCTCTCAACCCGACAAAGATTACTTTTGCAGTTCATGAAGGTAAGTTGTTAGGTCACATAGTGTCAAAAGATGGAGTTACCATTGACCCTGAAAGAGTTGAAGCTATACTTGAACTGCCATTTCCCAATCACAAGAAAGGATTGCAAAGCTTCTTAGGGAGAATAAAATTTCTAAGAAGATTCATTCCTGATGTTGCAAATTTACTACAGCCCTTGACCGCCATGCTTAAAAAGAATGTAGTTTTCAATTGGACCGGAGAAGCAAAATGCAGTTTTGAAGAAATCAAGGAAGCCTTAGCATCAGCTCCAATACTAGTAAATCCAAATTTCTCTAAAGACTTCTTATTGTATGCTTTTGGAAGCATTGGTTTAATCTCTGCTATGCTGGTTCAGAAAAATAGTGATAATTTAGAGCAGCCAATAGCTCTCTTTTGTCAAGTACTTGCTGATTATGAAGACAAGTGTAGCTTTGTTGAGAAACATGTTCTTGCTCTGATCAAAAGCCTAAAGAAGTTTAAGCCTCTAGTTTCAAAAAAAAAAATCATATTCTGGTTGCACACTCAAGTGTGAAGGAATTTTTGTTGAACAAAGATCTAAGTGAGAAAAGAGCAAGGTGGATCACAAAAGTGATGGAATTTTATGTTAGCATCAACAACACAAAAATCATCAGGGGTAGATGACTTTGTGAGCAACTTGCCTCTACTTCTGAAGATGCACAAAAATCAGAAACTGGAGTTGTTTTAGCTAATACAAATGAGTCTCAAAATGTTCAGGTTGTCGTACCTGCATCAATAGCAAGTTGGGTTCAAGAAATGACCCACTTTCTTCGTACTGGTGAAGGTCCACCAGGTCTGGATAGAGAAAAATGAAGATACTTCATGTTGTAGTCAATTCCTTATTTCCTTATTGATAATATCCTTTTTAGGAAAGATCCGAATGGTGTCTTGTTAAGGTGTATTGATATTGATCAAACAGAAAAATTACTGCATGAGTTGCATGATGGAGTTGTAGGAGGGCACTTTGCTCCAAGGAAAACTGCTTGGAAAATAATGAGAGTTGGTTACTACTAGCCCAGCCTATTTAAAGATTCATATGCATGGTCAAGAAAATGTGTTAAATGTGCCTTATTTTTAGGAAAAGAAAAGCTACCTGCTATGCCTCTACATCCAATTCAGGTGGAGCAGCCCTTCATGAGATGGGGAATTGACTTTATTGGACCAATTAATCCACCATCTGGTGTTGGTCACAAGTGGGTGCTAACTACTACAAACTATTTCACACGGTGGACAGAGGCAATAGCTTTGAAAGAAGCAAATGAATCTTCAGTTTTGAGTTTTTATGAAGATATCATCACTAGATTTGGGGTTCCTACCTCCATCATTTCAGATAATGCTCTTGCATTCATTAGATTTAGAGTTATAGATTGGGTTGTTAAACACAAAATTCATTTGAATAATTCCTCCAATTATTACACACAGGGTAATGGATTAGCTGAAAGTACTAATAAAAACTTGATCAAAATCATTAAGAGGACTATGGAAGAGAATCAAAGAATTTGGCATACCACATTGAAATCTGCACTTTGGGCAGATAGAATAACCCCTAAGAGATCAGTGGGTAATTCTCCATATGTCTTTTTTTGTGGTAAAGAGGCTAGGTTACATCTGTCTATACAGCTTCCAACTCTAGACATTATTCACCAGTTAGAGATGTATGAAGAGCAGGACCCAATGTCTGTTAGATATGCAGAGTTCATGGAGCTCGAAGAATCAAGAGACAAGGCAATGAAAACTTTGGAGTATCATCAGCTTCAAACAAAGAGAACATTTGACAAGAAAGCTACAGTCAAAATTTTTAAAGAAGGTGATATTGTTCTCAAATGGGATGTTCTGAAAAGCAGGCCAGGCCATCACACCAAGTTTGACAACATGTGGATGGGTCCATTTATGGTTAAATAATGCAAAGAACAAAATGCATACCAACTAGGCACAATTGAAGGTGAATTTCTTCCTATCCTAGTCAATGGGATACACCTCAAGCCGTGTTTCGAAGTCTAATAGATTCCTCCATTATACATATTAGGTTAGGTTTTATGCTTTCAATAAGTGCTTCGGCACTTTAGTTTAAATGTTGTTTCATTCCCTAAGTGTTGTTCCATCACAGTTTGCTAGTTTCACCTCAGTTTCTCCAGTTTCAGCAAGTTCCAGTGTCCTGATTTGTTTCATGAATCTCAAGTGAATTACAGCCATGTGCGAGCTACTCTTGGTCTATTATGAGGGATTTTCCAAGTGACTCCATGCCCAATGGAAAATTTTTGGCTATTGGTTTCTATGTTTAGCAGGCAAACATCCAGCAAGGTCGACGGAAATGTTGCCCGATTTTCACCTACAGCCTAGATCAGGCAGGGCAATCTATGTTATAGGTGTTCAGAAGGGCCAAATGGGGAGTTTTCATCAAGGGTTAGATCATGCACCTGAGGATATTTCACAAGGAGGTCTATTGGAAGGCATTCCTCTATTAGTCTTGGCACAAAAACTCAGCAGAGAGGAAAGTCAACAAGACCCTTTTGTTGTCTTGTTGACTAGTAGTGCATTCTATTTTGAATACACCGGTCGCCAAGACTTTTGGGTTGCCATGAGTCTTTATATATATCTCCGCTTGGGATGTCTCACTGATAGCAGCTCACGAAGTTGGCATTAGGGGGAATGGTTTTCCTTCAGCATAAGGCCTTGCCAAAGGATGGTAGTCTCAGTGAAGGAAGACATCATTGACATGAGATCTTGTCAATCAACCACAGTCTGACAGAAAGAAATGTCATCAAGAGAAAAGGTGGGCCTCGCTGTAACATCTGGGCGACCCAACGAAGTATCACTGAAGGCGATTTCCTTCAGCATAACATCTAGCCAACTCGGAGAGGTCTTGCCAACAAGAAGTGGTGGTCCCAGTGAGTGGTCTTTGCGAAAGGTTTGAGTTCGCCGTAATGTCTTGATGAATAGGCTGTGTCTCGCCAAAGGATTTAGGTTCGGCAAGAGGTCCCGCCAACATAGGAAGGTCTCGGCGAAATGGGGCCTAGTGAAGGAGTAAAGTCTCACTGATGGGGTGGACTCTTGCTGAAGTGAAGCAACATCGGCGAAATGTTTTGAGCTTGGCACAAGGTCTTACCGACCCGGTAAGGTCTCACTGAAGTGGGATTCCTTTGGCATATATGGGGGCTTTGCTATAATGTCTCACCGATAGGGTGAGGTCTCACCAAAGTAAAGCGGCGTGGGTGAAGGTAAGGAGCTTGGAGAGATGTCTCAGCGACTAGCGAAGGTCTCCGTGAAAATTAAGATATGTCAACAAGGAGAAAAGGTGGGCCTCGCTGTAACATCTCGGTGACTAAATGATGTCTCACTAAAAGGATGGTGCCTTCAGTATAAGATGATGATCTTAGGGAGATGTTCTACCAACACGGCGAGGTCTCGGTGAAAGTGGTGGCTTAGCAAGAGGTCTCACCGACCAAACAAAGTCTCCCTGACTGAAACAAAGAGAGCTCGATAGGAGTTCTCGCTGAAGCAAGGTGGCTTCGGTGAGAGGTCTCCCCGATAGAGGACGGTCTCATTGAAAAAAAATGAACTCGAAGAAAAGGAGTTAGCTTGCTGAAGGATCTTGCCTTCGGCATAGTGTCTGGCAGACCCAGTGGTGTTTCACTGAAGTATGAGGGGCTCGTGTGAGGTCCTGCCGATAGCGATAGACTTGCCAATCAAAAAGGGGTATCAACATGACTCTTAGTGCCTGATATGACCTCTTGCCGAAGGTGAAAGTCTGGCCAATGGTTTCAGGGATGTCAATATGATGATGGGAGCTTGATATAACTCTCACTGAGGGTTGTAAGCTATCCCAATGTTGCTGTAGAGCGTAATCGCATCAAGGAGACATGGCTAGTGTCTTGCCAACATGTGATTCTAATGAAGAGCTTTTGACCAACCGAGGAGGCTTGTATGGCATCTATTCAACCAATTGAAGGAGCCTACAGGTGAGCTGTGGCAGTTTGACCGGTGAGAGGAGGATCAATAGAGAGAAGGTGACATGGATTTTCTCTGAGCCCAAGAACATTTAAAGTAGCTCGGCAATGAGGTTCAAAGGTGGACACAAAGACCAGGAAGTTAATGTTGTAGTTCTGAAATATCAAGGAGGTTATTCCTGGAGCAACTCTTCATCGACATGGATAGCAGGGATTCACTTGAATGCATCATTAAGTTCATTTGAAAAGATCTAAGGGCATATTTTTCTGAAGGCTGATATTTTGTAAGCTCTAGGGGGGCTGACATCTTTTTGTATATCGGGAATTTTTGCCTCTTTGTAAAAAAGGTTCAGATTATGCAAGTGTTAGTGATTTTTAGCAATCCTTCCTCAGCTAATGCATGCTTTGTAACTCATTACGATTTTGGAATATAAAATGTAGATTTTACCTTGGAAGTTAGTGTTAGTGTTTAGACTACTCTCATTTCTATATTTTTAGATTATCCAAGATTTCAATTGTGCTTTTCTAAGTCTACATTCATACCTTAAAGCTGTGAAATTTATCTTTCCTTCTTAAAGTATGTATGTAGATCAAGCCTTTTTTAAGAATGATGCATAAGTTCAATGAGGTTATGTTGAGTAAATGAATTAGCTACCATTAGTTTTCTAGTGTATGTTCATCTTGTTTTCATTTCATGATTTTTTATTAGTTCGGTGTATCACCATAGTGTTTAGTTTTATTTTTATGCACTCCTTTTCCCTTTTCCTTTAAAAAAAATTAGTAGTTTAGGTGGTACGAAAGGAAGCCAGCCTTCTTCAGAGGTTGACGTCTGTTTATAAGTGACCCACAGCTTTGGAGGTCTTCCCATATTACACTGAGGTGTTGAACATCAGTTTCAACAAGGGTGCAACTTCAGGTGATAACATTTTCTAGCACACCCGGTGGGACAAGTTCCACATTATACTATTGGTTTGGTATGCAACCATCAAGTTTAGACTTTACAAAAGTCATTCTTGCATACTTGGAAACTCCATAAAGAGGAAGAAATTTAGGACTAGCACTTTTCCAGTTTATGAGAAGAGTTCAGGCAAGGAGTAGTTCAGGTCCTTTTGAACATTTGTAGCTATCACCACCTAGAAGACAAGGCAGGGTAACAAAGATGTTAGGGACAACATTTATCTATTCTAGAAGAACCAAATCTACTCCTCCATCTGTGAGATTCCAGACTGCTATCCCAACTTTTGTTTCACCAAGAGTGTAGGAAAATCCACCTCTAATGGCTACTCCTAGAAATCAACCTTTTGTGCCATTTAATGGAGGTAGTCCATTAAATTTGACATAGCACAATGATATTCCAATGGTAGCTTTGAAAAGCTTGCCAATTTTCACTAGAGAAGACCAAACTACTCCGATTGAGCATATACGAGATGTGGCTTCCTTATGTGGTGTGCATTACATTACACAAGAAGACGTAGTTGTAAGACTTCTTGTAGCATCATTCAAAGGAAGAGCATTACAATGGTTCAAGAGCCTTGGAGTAGGTTCTGCCGCCACTTGGGCTGAGTTGGGTGAAAAATTACATAGGCAGTTTTAGGATAGGTCTACCAATTTGTCTTTGCTAGAGCAATTAGCTACGCTTAAGAGGGCTCCTCAAGAGAAAATGAATGATTTCAATTTTAGATTTCAAAGAACCTGGGATAGGATTCCTACAACAGTGAGACCACCTCCAGAATATGCATTTTTATATTTTTTGAAGGCTCTTAACATCGATATAGCTGTTATGATACAATCAATGGGGGTGTTTCTCTACCAGATGCATTTGAAGTAGCAATCAGAGATGAAAACAGCCTAATACAAGTTGGTAAACTTTCTTTGAGACCACCAATGCCTATATTTCTAGATATTCATTCAAATATCATGTTGCAGATACCACATTCTATACCTTTTCCACCTATTTCAGCTGCCATAGCTCAAGAAACTGCTGCTTTAAAATCTTCAAATGAACTACAGGAGATCAAAAGTTTATTACAAACTTGTGGTAATAAACTTGTAAGCTTGGAAAAGCAGCAATCATATAATAGGCCTTACCAACAATAGAATTCAGGTCAACAACAACAATACTAACATAATAGACAAGTTTACCAAGGCAATTACTAGGGCCCAAGATAGAGTGTAAATACTAGACCTTTTCAGGCTTATGCTCCAACACCTGTTAGTGTAGTTAAGGATCTTGTCCCTATTCAAAATAATTTAGCAACAGATTATGAGTGGTGTTACCCTTGCAACCAATCTCACAATCAAGCCACTTGCTCAAATGGACTCATTAATCAGGCACTTATGGTACAGAATGCCTCAATTTCACAGCAGAATGAATTCAATGATGCATCTGCACAACACCAAGATCAGCCTACCAATGACACTACTCTACTTAACTAGCAAGGTGAGGAATTTTGTGGATTGAATGTAGATGATTCTTTAGTTGCAGCTAACACAAGGGCGAAGAAAAGAGCTTTTGAGCTTGATCAAGCAGCTGATAAAGGAAAAGCATCAATGGTAGAACCATGTACCTCTCAAGTGACTCATGGATCACAAAGAAATCAGCAACTCCCAGTGAAGGAGCAGCCATGCTTGCAAGCCGACCACACTAGCATTAAGGTACATCATAAATTAAATCCAATTGTACCCTATAACATTCTTGATAGTATGAAAAAGATAAATGTAACGATGTTTATGTGGGATTCATTAGCTATCCTAGGTCAAAAAGATATGTTACACTCAGCTTTGTCAAATTTTAAAGTGTCTGATGAATTTGAGTCTCCAATAGGTCAAGTTAGAACTATGTTGACAAATAATACTCAAGGAAATGATAAACAGCCCAGTAGAGAGACAGGAAAAGAAGTTAAACCACCTCCATTTTACATGTCAGTAATCATAGGTGATAAGTTAGTTCATAACTGTATGGTAGACAATGGAGCTAGTAGCTCAGTAATGCCAAAGCAGATTGCTGACAAACTGGGATTGAAGTATCAGCCTTTAGAGAAAGGAGTGATTCAATTGGATGGTACTTATGTCAATACATTGGGTGTCATTAAAGATTTGAGTCTTACCCTTCATGCTTGTCCTATTTTTTCAGTTCCTCAGGACATATGTGTCATAGATCTCCCACCTTTCTTTTCTTTGTGCCTCTCAAGAGACTTTACAAGTAAGATAGGTGATTATGTGTCAGTCGACTGGTCGCATATGTTGTTTAGAACCAGATATGGAACCAAGGTTACCATTAAATCTAAGAGGTTGGCTAAAGATCACATTGAGCCATATAACCCAAGTCCTATCAACATTGTTCCTACTACTGCAAACACAAATGGTGTTATTTTTACTAACAGTGAGTTGGCTTCTGCTCAAGAACTTCAATCAGAAGTTGTTCTTGAGGTGCTTCTCCATGAATGGGTAGCTGAAAACGTGTGGGACAGTCTTGTAGATCTTATTCAAGATGCTGGTATGGGTAATTATGTGATGCTTGAACCTGATGCAGTGATTATGAACCTTGAAAAAGTTACAGATCAGTTGTTGCAACAACAAACTGGACTTTGGGAAATGTTTTTTGATGGTTCTAAAAGCAAGAATGGAGTAGGTGGAGGTGCAATGCTAGTTTCTCCATAGGGTGATAAGTATTTTTCAGCCTTTCATTTTTCTTTTGCATGTTCTAACAACAGTGCTGAGTATGAAGGACTTATCCAAGGCCTTGAATGGGCAAAGAAAAGAGGAATCAACTTTTTGAAAGTCTATGGAGATAGTGAACTGATAGTTAACCAGATCAGGGGGCTCAATGTTGCCAGAAATGATGCTTTGAAGTCTTACAAAAATAGAGTATGGAACATAATCAAAGAATTTAATGCCTTCAATCTGATTTCTATTCCACGAAATTAGAATAAACATGTTGACAGACTAGCACCAATTGGAGCGCAGTTTGATATCCCAGGTGATATTCAAAAAGAAAAAATATAGTAGTATGTTAAGGTGGTTATCAGGCCGTCAATTCCTGATAACACCATTAACTGGCAGGTATTTGAAAATGATGAATAGATTTTAACCTTTCTGCTCCAAGAAGATCTATTTTTTGTAGTGAACTAGGAGAAGATTAAACAACAGTATGATAATCAAGTGATACAGCTAAAGACAAATAAACTTCCCAAAGGGTTGGTTACCTTAGAATCCATATTCAATTCTGATGATCAGCTTAAGAAGAACAAAGTCAGCATCCAAGTAAAAGAGGATCATTATGAAGAGGTGGAAATCTTTAAAGGTAAGCTTCTCAAATTAGGCAAAATCTGTTCAGCTGAGGATAAGAGAGCTTTCATTTTTTTATGCCAAGAATATCATGATATTTTTGCTTAGAAATATTTTGATTTAAGAGGGTTTAATCTTCATATTGCACAACATACAATTGAGTTAGAACCTGATGCCAAGCCTGTTAGACAAAAACAGAGACCATTGAACCCCAAGCTTGAACCTTTGATGATCAAAGAGCTGACCAAGTTAGTTGAGGGGGGTATCATATTTCCAATTAAACACACATCTTGGGTTTCTAACCTTGTTCCAGTTAGAAAAAAGAATGGTGAAATAAGATTATGTGTGGATTTAGAGATCTTAACAAAGCATCCCTAAAATATCATTATCCCTTGCCATCTATGGAACAAATTCTTCAAGCTGTTGCTGGATCAAAAAGGTTTTCTCTTTTGGATGGATATTCTGGTTATAACTAGATTCTAGTCAAAGAGGAGGATTAGTATAAAACAACATTTACAACAAAATGGGGCACTATGGCCTACAAGAGAATTCCTTTTGGTTTATCCAATGTTGGTGCCACCTTTCAACGTGCCATGGACATGGCATTTCAGAGTTTAATTCAAAAATTTCTGCTGATTTACTTAGATGACATAACCATATATTCAAAGAATGTCGATGAACACTTGTCACATCTCAAGCAAGTTTTTGAAAAATGTAGAGAGTATGTAATATCTCTCAACCCAACAAAGAGTATTTTTGTAGTTCATGAAGGTAAGTTGTTAGGTCACATAGTGTCAAAAGATGGAGTTACCATTGACCCTGAAAGAGTTGAAGCTATACTTGAACTACCATTGCCCAATCAAAAGAAAGGATTGCAAAGCTTCTTAGGGAGAATCAACTTTCTAAGAAGATTCATTCCTGATGTTGTAAATTTACTACAGCCCTTGACTGCCATGCTTAAAAAGAATGCAGTTTTCAATTGGACCGGAGAAGCAAAATGCAGTTTTGAAGAAATCAAGGAAGCTTTAGCATCAACTCCAACACTAGTAAATCTAGGTTTCTCTAAAGACTTCTTATTGTATGCTTTTGGAAGCATTGGTTCAATCTCTGCTATGCTGGTTTAGAAAATAGTGATAATTTAGAGCAGCCAATAGCTTTCTTTTGTCAAGTGCTTGCTGATTATGAAGAGAACTATACCTTTGTTAAGAAACATGTTCTCACTTTGATCAAAAGCCTAAAGAAGTTTAAGCCTCTAGTTTCAAACAACAAAATTAATATTCTGGATGCACACTCAAGTGTGAAGGAATTTTTGTTGAACAAAGATCTGAGAGAGAAAAGAGCAGGGTGGATCAAAAAAGTGATGGAATTTTATGTTAACATGAATGTCACAAAAATCGCCAGGGGTAGATGACTTTGTGAGCAACTTGCCTCCACTTCTGAAGATGCACAAAAATCAGAAACTGGAGTTGTTTTAACTAATACGAATGAGTCTCAAAATGTTCAGGTTGTTGTACCTGCATCAGTAGCAAGTTGGGTTCAAGAAATGACCCACTTTCTTTGTACTGGTGAAGGTCCACTAGGTCTGGATAGAGCAAAATGACAATACTTCAGATTGCAATCAATTCCTTATGTCCTTATTGATAATATCCTTTTTAGGAAAGATCTGAATGGTGTCTTGTTAAGGTGTATTGATATTGATCAAATAGAAAATGTACTACATGAGTTGCATGATGGAGTTTTAGGAACGCACTTTGCTCCAAGGACAACTGCTTGGAAAATAATGAGAGTCGGTTACTACTAGCCCAACCTCTTTAAAGATGCATATGCATGGTCAAGAAAATGTGTTAAATATGCTTTATTTTCAGGAAAAGAAAAGATGCCTACTATGCCTCTACATCCAATTCAGGTGGAGCAGCCCTTCATGAGATGGGGCATTGACTTTATTGGACCAATTAATCCACCATCTGGTGCTGGTCACAAGTGGCTGCTAACTGTTACAAACTATTTCACAGAGTGGATAAAGGCAGTAGCTTTGAAAGAAGCAAATGAATCTTCAATTTTGAGTTTTTATGAAGATATCATCACCAGATTTGGGGTTCCTGCCTCCATCATTTCAGATAATGCTCTTGCATTCGTTGGATTTAGAGTTACAGATTGGGCTATTAAACACAAAATTCATTTGAACACTTCCTCCAATTATTACCCATAGGGTAATGGATTAGCTGAAAGTACAAATAAAAACTTGATCAAAATCATTAAGAGGACTATGGAACAGAATCAAAGAATTTGGCATACCACATTGAAATTTGCACTTTGGGCAGATAGAATAACCCTTGAGAAATCAGTGGGTAATTCTCCATATGTCCTTGTTTATGGTAAAGAGGCTAGGTTACCTCTGTCTATAGAGCTTCTAGCTCTAGACATTGTTCACCAGTTAGAGGTGTATGAAGAGAAGGACCCAATGTCCATGAGATATGCAGAGCTCATGGAGCTCGAAGAATCAATAGACAAGGAAATGAAAACTTTGGAGTATCATCAAATTCAAACAAAGAGAACATTTGACAAGAAAGCTACAATCAAAATTTTTAAAGAAGGTGATATTGTTCTCAAATGGGATGTTGTGAAAAATAGGCTAGACCATCACACCAAGTTTGACAATATGTGGATGGGTCCATTTATTGTTAAAGAATGCAAAGAACACAATGCATACCAACTGGCCACAACTGAAGGTGAGCTGCTTCCTATCCTAGTCAATGGGATACACCTCAAGCCTTGTTTCAAAGTCTGATGGGTTCCTCCATTGTACATATTAGGTTAGGTTTTATGCTTTCAATAAGTGCTTTAACACTTTAGTTTAAATGTTGTTTCATTCCCTAAGTTTTGTTCCAGCACAGTTTGCTAGTTTCACCTCAGTTTCTCTAGTTTCAACAAGTTATAGTGTCCTGATCTGTTTCATGAGTCTCAAGTGAATTACAGCCATGTACGATCTACTCTTGGTCTATTATGAGGGTTTTTACAAGTGACTACATGCCCAATGGACAAGTTTTGGCTACTGTTTTCTATGTTTAACAGGCAAACATCTAGCAAAGGTCGACAGAAATGTTTCCCGATTTTCACCTACGACCTTAATCAGGTAGGGAAATCTATTTTTTAGGTGTTAATAAGGGCCAAATGGGGAGTTTGCATCAAGGGTTAGATCATGCACCTGAGGAAATTTCACAAGGAGGTATGTTGGAAGGCATGCCTCTATTAGTCTTGGTGCAAAAACTCATTAGAGAGGAAAGTCGAAAAGACCCTCCTATTGTCTTGCCGACTAGTAGTGCATTCTATTTTGAATACACCGGTCACCAAGACTTTTGGGTTGCCATGAGTCTTTATGTATCTCCCTGCTTGGGATGTCTCGCCGATAGTAGCTCATGAAGTTGGTGTCAGGGGGAATGGTTTTCCTTCGGCGTAAGGCTATGCCAAAGGATGCAAGTCTCAGTGAAGGAAGACATCATCGACATGAGGTCTTACTGATCAACCGCAATCTAAGTGAAAGAAATGTCATCGGGAGAAAAGGTGGGCCTCGCTATAACATTTGGGCAACCCAACAAAGTCTCGCCAAAGGGGATTTCCTTTGGCATAACATTTGGCCAACCCGGGGAGGTCTTCCTGACAAGAAGTGGTGGTCCCAATGAGTCATCTCGGCTAAAGTTTTGAGTTCATCGTAATGTCTCGGCGAATAGGATGTGTCTCACCGAAGGATTTAGGTTAGGCAAGAGGTCCCACCGACACAGGATGGTCTCGGCAATATGGGGCCTAGCGAAGGAGTAAAGTCTCACCAATGGGGTGGACTCTTGCCAAAGTGAAGCAGCGTCAGCGAAATGTTTTGAGCTCGGCACAAGGTCTTATCGACCTGGTATGGTCTCACCGAAGTGGGATTCCTTCATTGTATATGGGGGCTTCACTGTAATGTCTCACTGACGGGGTTAGGTCTTGCCGAAGTAAAGCGCTGTCGGCAAGGGTAAGGAGCTCAGAGAGATGTTTGGGCAACTAGCGAAGGTCTCAGTAAAAAGATATGTCAACAAGGAGAAAAGGTGGGCCTCGCTGTAATGTCTCGATGACCGAATGATGTCTCACCAAAAGGATGGTGCCTTCGGTATAAGATGATGAGCTCGGGGAGATGTTCTACCAACATAGGGAGGTCTTAGCGAAAGTGGTGGCTTAGCAAGAGGTCTCACCAACCAAGTAAAGTCTCCCCAACTAAAACAAAGAGAGCTCGATAGGAGTTCTCGCCAAAGCAAGGTGGCTTCGGTGAGAGGTCTCACCGACAAAGGAGGGTCTAATCAAAACAGAATGAACTCGAAGAAAAGGAGTGAGCTCACCAAAGGATCTTATCTTTGGCATAGTTTTTGGTAGACCCAATGGTGTTTCCCCAAAGTATGAGGGGCTCGTGTGAGGTCCTACTGATAGCGATAGACTTTCCAATCAAAAAGGGGTATCAACATGACTTTTAGCACCAGCTATGACCTCTTGCTGAAAGTGAAAGTCTTGCCGATGGTTTCAGGGATGTCAATATGACAATGGGAGCTCGATATAACTCTCACTGATGGTTGTAAGCTATCCTGATGCTGCTGTAGAGTGTAATCGCATCGAGGAGACATAGCTAGTGTCTCGCCGACATGTGATTCTGATGAAGAGCTTTTGACAGCCCGAGGAGCCTTGTATGGCATCTATTCAACCAATCGCAGGAGGCTACAAGTGAGCCATGGTAGTTTGACCGGTGAGAGGAGGATTAATAGAGAGAAGGTGACATGGATTTTCTCTGAGCCTGGGATCATTCAAAGCAGCTCAGCAAGGAGGTTCAAAGGTGGACAGGAAGACCAGGAAGTTAATGTTGTAGTTGTGAAAGATCAAGGAGGTCATTCTTGGAGCAACTCTTCACCGACATGGACAATGGGGATTCACTTGAATGCAGTATTAACTTCATTCAAAAAGATCTAATGGCAATTTTTTTTGAAGGCTGATATTTTGTAAGCCCTAGGGGGCTGACATCTTTTTGTATATAAGGCATTTTTTCCTTTTTGTAAAAAAGGTTCAGATTATGCATTCTCAAGAGTTAGTGATTTTTAGCAATCCTTCCTCAGCTAATGCATGCTTTGTAACTCATTACGATTTTGGAATATAAAATGAAAAGTTTACCTTGGAACCCAGTGTTAGTGTTCAAACTACTCTCATTTCTGTATTTTTAGATTATGTAAGATTTCAACTATGCTTTTCTAAGTCTGCATTCATACCTTAAAGCTGTGAAATTTATATTCCCTTCTTAAAGTATGTATGTAGATCAAGCCTTTTTTAAGAATGATGCATAAGTTCAAAGAGGTTATGCTGAGTAAATGAATTAGCTACCATTAGTTTTCTAGTGTATGTTCATCTTGTTTTCATTTCATGATTTCTTATCAGTTCAGTGTATCACCATAGTGTTTAGTTTTATTTTTATGCACTCCTCCCTTTTCCTTTACAAAAAATCAATAGTTTAGGTGATACCAAAGGAATCCGGCCTTCTCCATAGGTTAACCTTTTTCTATAAGTGACCCATAGCTTTGGAGGTCTTTCCATGTTACATTGAGGTGTTCAACATCAGTTTCAACAAGGGTGAAACTTCAGGTGATAACAGGTGGTCAATTGAAACAAGAGTTGTCTAAGTCAACTGTTCCACAAGAAAATGTTGCCATGCAGTGAAGAAATTTTTTTTTACCAAATGATTGAGTGCCATTCTAGAGTATGGGTATAATTCAAAGGCTCTATGCATATTTTCCATTCCTTCATGAGCACTAATTTTTTCACTAACTGTGAGAATCCTACAGGAAAAAAATGCACAAAACTAACCACAAAGATTTATGTAAAGGTAGAACATCATTTCCTAATGCCTCCATAAAATTTTGTTGAGCCAACTCTAGTTCATCACACTCAAAATGAAGAACCCCAATGTTGTTTAACAATTGAAACGGTACTTCTTTTTTGCTCTTGTTCAGAAGATACTTTTTCATCTTGAGAGAATCTAAGGCTGCACTGGGGTCTGACAATATGAATAACCCACCTATCTTGATAAATGCATGGGCATCATGTGGATCTATGCAAGTTTCCTTTCTTAAAATTTCCAAAGCCTTCTTTGCCTTCTGTTGCTAAGAATATGTATGGCCTACAAATTTTAACCTCTCATAGTTCTTAGGGTGGACCTCCAAAACCTTTTCAAAATTTGAGAGAGAACTCTTAAGATCTCCCAGCTTCAATTGAACCTATCCACAAAATCCTATGGCCTCTGGCTTTCCTTGACAAGTGGTGTCATAATCACCTATACTATGATAAGATTGTGCAAGATTATAATATGAATGAGATTTCATGAGAGAGTGGTTAGTTGAAACAAGAGCTATCTCAGTCAACTATTCCACAAGAAAATGTTTCCTTGTGAAGAAAAAATGGTTTTCTAAATGATTCAATGTCATTGCATAGTACAAGTATAATTGAAAGGATCTACACATGTTTTCCATTCGTTCATGAACACTACCTTTTTGAATAATTGTGAGAATCCTACAATTAAAAAGTGCACCAAAATAACCACAAATATTTTTCCCCATTTTAAATAGAGAAATTTCCAAAAAAATGTGTTTAAAGCCTACAAAAAAATGCAAATAAAATCACACTAATTTTTCGTGCCAAAAAAAAATGATGAGACCATAGCTTATTGCTTACTATTATGCTTTGATATATTTTTTCCAAGCATCCATAGATTTTTTGAAATCACCTATTTTAGGATTTTAGCCATAGCAGCAAGGCAATGAACTGTTTGATAAAATTATTTGCTAGACATGCATGAAAAATGTGGTAGCATAGAAAAGGAAATTAACTTTGGAAAAAATTCCTCAAAGAAATGTGGTCTCATGGTGATGGAATTCCATGACGAATTCCATGACAATCGAATTGTTATGGATTCTCATGGAATTCCATCACCATGAGACCACGTTTCTTTGAGGCATTTTTTCAACTAGTTCACTTCCTTTTCTATGCTATTGCTTACTATTATTCTTTGATATATTTTTTCCAAGAATCCTTAGCTTGCTCGAAAGCACTTTTTTAGGCTTTTAGCCACAACAACAAGGTAGTGAACTATTTCATAAAATGCTTTGGTAGACATGTATGGAAAATGTGGTAGCATAGACAAGGCAATGAACTTAAAAAAAAAAGCCTCAAAGAAATGTAGTCTCATGGTGATGGAATTCCATAATGAATGCCATGACAAGTGAATTGTTATGGACTACCATGAAATTCCATCACCATGAGACCACATTTCTTTGAGAATTTTTTTTAACTAGTTCACTTCCTTATCTATGCTATTGCTTACTATTATGCTTTGATATATTTTTTCCAAGCATCCTTAGCTTGTTTGAAAGCACTTGTTTTAGGATTTTAGCCATAGCAACAAGGAAGTGAATTGTTTGATAAAATGCTTTGGTAGACATGTATAAAAAATGTGGTAGCATAGACACGGTAGTGAACTTTTTGAAAAAATACCTAAAATAAATGTGGTCTCATGGAATGTCATGACAAGCAAATGCAATTGGAAGCTACTCCTAGTTATTAGTTATGCAATGTCAAGTAATTGCATAACTGCTTAGGTTGACTTTGTTAAAAATATATTGTAATTAAAATTTTGTCATCTATCAACATCTAGTTATTAGTTATGCAATGTGAAGTAATGATTTGAGTTTAAAAGATGTGAAATGCAATGTAATAAACAATTTGAATATAAAATAAACAATCTATTTTTTAAAATTCATTAGTTAAACTCTCTATTTTATTTTCTCTCTATAACTCTATTGCTATGGAAATTCCTTTAAATCAAAAAAATAGTTATTGTCTCTTAGTCTACAATTTTTTGTTGCTATAGATGGATCAACGTCAAAGGTTGAAATACCATGTATTTGATGAGAGAATAGTCGATGAGATTGACATGGAAAAATATCATGTCCATGTAATGACTATCTTGGTGGAAAGGTGAAAAAAAGAAGTCATATTTTTCAACATATGATAATATATGGGCATAGTGGTATAAGCCCTTGGAATTCCAATAATTATGAAGATATGATAGAATGAAAAAGTGTGAGAGATGAAGAGGCAACAAACATAGATGAAGTGGCACAAAACATAGATGCAGAGGTAGCATTGTTAGATGAAGGGTTTGAAGTTGATAGAATCTTAAATGAGGTTCTAAACAATGATTGGGCCAAGTTGATGGAGGATGCTTCAAAACCTTTGTATGCTAATTGTAGGTTAAGTCATTTGAAAATAATATTTCAAATTCTTAGCTTACAAGCAGTATTTGGCTAGATAAATCAGAGTGAAGATCAATTATTGGAATTATTAAGTTTGTTGTTACCACCTGACTCCACATTTCCAACAAAATGAAGTCAATTTAGAAAGGAAATCACTAAGCTAGGCTTAGGGTATGAAAACTTCCACACATGTGTGAATGGTTGTGTATTATTTTGCAAGAATCTTGCAAGTGAGAGTGAATGTTTGAAATTTCATTAAGAAAGGTATAGAGAAGGGTTGAAATCAGGTATGGTTCCTAGAAAGGTTCTCTGCCACTTTCTATTAATCCCACAATTACTCTAAATGTATAGGTGTAGAGACATTGTTGAACTTATGCAATGGCCGCATGCCCAAAATAAGAGAACAGATGGAAAACAATGACATTTGCTTGATTATAAGACGTGGATGAAATTTGATAATAGATGGCTTGATTTTTCTCAAGATCCTTGTAATATAAGGTTGGGTTTGGCTCTAGATGGGGTGAACCCATTCTTAGAGCAAGGTACTAAATGGTCAACTTAGCTAGTTTTTTACTAAATTTTAACTTACCTCCATGGTTAGCAACTAAACCATTTTTCTTAATGCTATCATTGATTATACCATGAAAGAAAAGTGTAACTTCATATACAATTGATGCTTATCTAGAGCCAAATGTTATATGATGAGCTAATGGAATTGTGGAAAGGAATTGAAGAAATTCAATCTTTAAGGCATGGTCATTCAATCAAATTCACTTCTTAGAGCTTCATTATTGTTTACGATTCATGATATTTTTGTATATGGCACATTGTTTGGTCTCAGTGTTCATGGATACCATGGATTTCCTTCTTGCAACTTTAATGATTTTGTGAGGAACTCAATAATTTTGCATAAGTGTATTTATTGTGGACATCCTACTTACCTTAAAATGGATCATCCATATCATCAACAAAAAACACGACTCAATGGTCAAGAAGAGAATCTTGAAGCACCATTGCTAATAATAGGTGATTACACTATTGATAATGGACAAGAAAGAATGTCATTTATTGAAAATGAGTGATTCCTAGTATTAGATATGATCCATGTAATGAAAGCAGTGTAAAAAGGTTGTGCATATGGGTATGTGCAGGATCATGATGGGCCAAAAAGTGGCAATATAATGTGTATGTGTAGGGTATGTGGTTGACAAATTTTTTTGTACCTAAAATTGATCAAACGAAAGAGAGTTTATAAAGGAGATTCTCACCTTTTCACCAATATAAATTATGCTCTAATTTGAATTTAATAAATAATTATTATTAATTTTCTATTTAAATTATAGCTAAAGTCCTGATCGATAGGTTGATTGAAAAAAATCTATAGCTTTCAAACAGTATCACATTTTTTGAATCCGAAACATGTGTGACATTCTATTCTTCATATAATATAGGATTAAAAAAATAAAAAAATAAATTTCATGAAGTTTTTAACAAGTTAAGGTGGTCAGACATATGAGTTTTTATATTTTTTAAAATTTGTAATAAAAAATTTATAATTAATTATTTACTTGGAAAAAATTACAAAAAAATATGCATCACATCGGACATGAGTCCTATACTTATATCTAAAATATTATAAAAATAATTATCATTTTATTATGGTTAGGGTGGTCAGACAGACAACTACTTATTTTTCCCTGAAATTTAAGTACTACTACATTGAAATTTCAAATTTTCACCAAATAGATTTTTTTTCTTTTTAAATAAGCCTAGTAGTTTAGAAACTACATTCAATTTTCTATAGATACTATTCTTACATATTTTTGAAAAAATATAGATAACTTATTCAAATTTTTATGTCAATTTTCCTAACTCTAATTTTTTTGAAATTTTTGCCATGTAAGGGCTTGTTTTTTCCATGATGATCCTGCACATACCCATATTCTATAAGTTTCCACACTTTAAGGATATAGCCATTAGGCATACTATTGGATTTATGCATACTGAGAAAAATATAGCCCATGCTATTATAGAAACTCTTTTTGGTACTTTTGATACTATTTCATCATTTGAAGACATTCTACAACTAAAGATTCATTGAAATATTTGGGTTGAAAAATATGATGATGAAAAATATAGAAAACCTAGTGCTCCTTATGTTTGGACAAAGGAAAAATATGCACAATTCTTATAGTTGATGTCTCAGACTCACTTTCCCACTGGATATGTAAGTAGTAGTATTAGAATCCAAACTGGCATTAATGGCTTAAGAGGCCTCAAGACCCGTGACTATCATGTCATAATGGAGAATATTTTACCTATTGTGGTTAATATATTAAGTTTGGAAAATGGGACAAGATTGGCAGTTATAAGGTTGGGCCTAATATTAAAGAGAATGAGTTTGCATGTATTAGATCCTTTGAACTTTGATAGTTTGAGGGAGGGGGTTGTTGAAGTCCTTTGTCTATTGGAACAAGAATTTCCACCAACAATCTTTAACATTTCTATGCATCTTTTGATACATCTACAGTATGAACTAAATCATTGTGGCCCAGTAAGAATAAGATGGATGTATCATATAGAATGATATATGAAGGTTTTTTAAAAAATTGTTCGTACTAGGGAAAAACTGGAAGGAAACATGTCTGAGGGATATTCAATGCAAGAGGCCATGGGATTTTGCATAGAATATATGAAGAATTTTAAAAATGTCATTTGACGTGTATGGAATGATGATGAAGAAGACAATTGCATGTAAAGTATTAGAAGTCAATGGATGTCGCTTCAAGATATCAGATCAAGAAATAAGTGTGATACATGCCTATATTCTTCAAAAAAAATCTTTGTTCAATAAGTGGTGAAGGTAAAAAAAAATACACAATAATTTATTTACTCAATTGCATTTACACATTTATATTATCAATCTTACTATTTGTATGTTAATATTCTATGTAGAAAATATGAAGATGAAAATCAAGGTTGGATGCAACATCAACCTCAAAGGTGTAGATGTCATGTTGATTTGATTGGAGATGATTCTTTTACAAAATTTGAAGAATGGATTGACAATGCAGTCAGTAATGCAAAAGAAGAATGTCAAGATATAATAATGGAGGAAAGTGAGCTTTCACAATCTCCACATTTATGGGCAATGCGGTTCAATGGAATGTGGGCCTATAGTAATCATTTAAGACTGGAAGAAAAAGACAAAGGAAAAATAAATTGTGATTGTGTTGTTAGTGCTGAATTTGTTCACAAAGTTGAGAAGAAATTTATCTTGGATTAATCCAAAAAATTATTCTAGTGGACTATGGTGAAAATAGTCCTATATTATTAAAATGTAAGAGGATCTGACCATTTGCAGTACAATTTGATGAGTATGGATTTGTATGTGCAAATAGAAGACAATTTTTATTAGAGATGGATGAGCCATATGTTTCCCCTCTTCAAATTAACCAATCATTTCTAATTGATGATGTAAGAAGCCCAGGATGGCCGTATGTCATTCAAATAGAGTCTCATTCAAAATAAAAATTTATGGAAGTTGTTGATATAATTCCTAAAAGGAAATATGTTAATTTACAAGAAAAATTCAAAGAAGTGGATGAAGATGATGATAGAGTGTTTGAACAAGACATTTTGACTACCAATGAAGAGGTTGGGAGAGAGAATGCATTGCATGTCATAGATGAGGATGAGGAAGAAAATCAAGCAGATGCAGACATGAATGATCAAGTGATCTTTCTAGAAATGAAAATGATTATGATGATGTTTTGTCACCTTAAGAGGTAAGCTTGTCACCTAATATTTGGTTATATGTATGGTGTAATTTATCATTGAATGTAATAAAGATCTGAGTATAGGTATGCTTATTCACTATTGTTTTACTAATATATTTTTTAATGTAATCATCATTATTTTGTTGGTAAATTGTATACAAAACATGAGATGTTAATTGCTAATTTGAAGTGTATTTAAAGTTAGGTTCAATCATTCTTCTTAGTTTTATTATATTGGTTGAAAATTTGAAATTAATTTTGTTTAGTTAGAATATAATTTATTGTTTGTCCTATATGTTTTATAGATGAAAACATATAATGAACATCTAAGATTTAATAATACATATAGATATCTTAACAATAGGTGAACTAAGCCTCCCCATTACAAACAAAGAAATGATCTCTTATTTCTTATTACCACTCAAAACTAAAACTGAGAGACTACAAAATTAGAAAATTGTTCAATATTTTCAATAAAATGATATGTAAAATACTGCATTCATAGTAAAATCCAATACCACACTACCACAACAATCAATAGAGCTATGTGTAGGATGTTGAGACATATAGGTAAATGTACAATTTCTTACTGGAATACTAGGACAACCAAATATGAATACCTCGGGGTGGCAGTGAGAACATGTTAACAACTAAAGTAAGCCACATTCCCACAATGGGTAAACACTGACACTGCAGTATGGTAGTGAACAATCACTCAACTGCAAGAATTAACCCATTGTCTTGCGGGAGTCCAATGGGGTGTGTGTGAGGTGGTGGTATTGCTACTACTACCCCACAGTAGTCTTGATATGATAGTGTGATATGGTAGTGAATAGTCACTCTACCACTAGAATTAACCCATTGTCCCGCAAGAGTACAAAGGGGTGTGTGCGGGGTGGCAGTACTGCTAGCGCTACCCCACAATGATCTTTAAATGACAGATTGGTACTGTGGTGCATACTATCAATCATTAAATGATTACATAGTTCAATTTCCCAAGATCAACAACATGTATTTAAACTCAAAATATGGGTACATTCTGAAACATTTTACACGAATTGACATTACTAGTGAGATGATTGAGCTCAACAACAAATATTACTTGGGACTTGACAACAGTTTGGAAATCATTCACAAAGCTCAGTGTACCAGAGGCAAGGGAGTTCAAGTGGGAAAACTTTGCAGCTATTATTTCACTGGGTAAGTTCACAAAAACCCTTTATAGCAAGAGTATAAGAACTGAATTTTCTTCTACAAGTAGACACCTAAAAATTCAAGTAGGAGTAAATTATTCATCATGCCACCCAAAAGGAGCCAACTTGCAAGTAAAAAGGAAGAGTCCATAGTTCCTAAATCAAAGAAGAGGTCCCTGCAACAATCCATTTTAGGTGTGTTACCTAATTTTGTAGACAAAGGATCCAAAAAGGTGTTTAAAGATATAGCCCATGGATGTAGAGACCCAATTATCACTATCTAAGGGTGGGATCTATTTTGGTACTTCTATTAAAAAAGGGTTGAGAAGGTTCTAGTTTCAAATCCTTGGACCTTAGATTTTTCCAAATTGATAGTCCCAAATGTCTTTGTAGATTTTGAGTTTATTAAAGTATTGGTACAATATTATCACCCAACTACTAGGACTATAAGAATGTGAGATGGTTCACCATTAGTGGTGCTGACTAAAGACACAATTATAGAGTGTTTTATGTTAAACAAGCAAGCTATCACTAATATTGACTTCGAAAGAAGTGAGGAAGATTATAGGAGATTGAAAAAAACCTATAGGAGTGATGAACTTCCTTTACACATGAAAAGGGGTGTAAACAATGACAGGATACCTATCTCCCCCTCCAAAAATGAGCCATTTTACATAGAAGACTTCCAAGTATATTTCAAAAGAACTTATTTTTATTTGTGCCAAGTGATTGGAATAGATGTTGAAGAGAGGATGCCAACATATCTCATGATGATGGCAATGAGGATATAAAATCCTAAAGTCAACATTGAGTATGACTTTGTTGTGGAAATTGAGAAAGGGCTACATGAGCAATTTTTAAAGTAAGAGAGAACTTAGCTCCCATCACTTTCAAGAAATACTCTTTCTTGTGTCATTTAATATTGTGCCAAAACAGAAACAGATGGACTAAAAAATGTGTTTGGGAATGACTGATGATGAAGGGAACAGGTTGCATGTACAAAACTAGTGTTACATCTGGGATAGTAGATGTAAAAATAGTGATTATGTAATATTTCATGATGATTTAAGAGTAAAGGTCATGGCCGCTCTTGGTAGTATTTCACCAATATTTCCTAATAAAATCATGCAAGTATTAAGACCTTTAGCATTGAAGCCAAAGCAAGGACACACTCACTATTTCGGTGAATGGTTCTTCTTAGCAAACGAAATAGTAACAAGGGTCTATGGGTGTCCTCAAGCCCCACATTTTTTACCTATTTTTTTCTATTCAAATTGAATTTTTAGAACCTATGTGGAAAATGTTATGGATGGAGCAAGATGTTATGTAAATATAGAAAAAGGGTACATTCCTCGCTGATCTAGCTGAATGTGAGAGGCTATCTATAGGGCTTGACACTCTTGAAGAACTACAACACTATTTGAAGATGTAGTATTCATTGAAGTCAAGAGGAGAAAAGTTCTTTGATCCTAAAGGGCATATTAATTTTATAAAGATGACACTTCTCACTAAAGCTAGTATTACCCATGTAATGGATTACAAATAATATGTAATAAGAAATTTCTTTACACCTGATGAAGTTTTTTAGAGGAAGAGCAAGTGGGAAATCATAAAGAGGCTTGGGGAGGAGAAGAAGAAAAGGGATAGTGGATTCCAAGGATTGTATGTTGAAGAAAAGGATCCTATCAGAAGGATGAACGTAATAATTGACAACTTTGAGAGATTATATGTTGAACCATAAAAGAAATCTGAGCGCCAGTCTTCAAAACCCTCCAAGTTTCCCATCAAACCAAGTGGTATTGTTATCACAGAGCCCCTACCAGACATTGCCACAATACAATCAGAAGCATCCCTTGAGAAACCAAGTCCTAAAAGGAAGATGACACATGGAGTGGCCCGCTTAGTGGCATATGAAATAAATGGAGTAGGGGATACTGAAGAGGTAGCCAATGTGCTTTTGAATTTTTAAGATGATGAATTTGATCAACCACCACCTAATCTTGCAATGAAAGCTCACAAACCATAAGAAAGAGTGGATGTACATGGGAATAATGATCAAGAATTGCATGATGATGAAAGGGTGATTACTTCCCTTAGATTTATTGAAGATGATGAATTTATTCAAACTCCCAAGTCTAAGGATTTTTGGTTTAAGATGAAAATGAAAAAAATTGAGGAGAGACTCCAAATTAATAAGATGGGAACTAAGGAGTCACAACATGACCAAATTGTTTCCCAGAATCTTGAAGAACTCAAGATTAATGAAATTATTGTTATCCCCCAAGAAGCAAGAAAATTGGTCTTAGAAAGTGATATACTAATTATTCCTAGGATGAAGTTAAAAAATATATTCTTACTGGATCAAGTAAGAAGAAAAGAAGATCCCATGTTAGTTTCTTAATTCAATTCAGATGAGGTAATGAGTGGCACATGTTACAATCCAAGACTTGAAACCCTGTCCTTTTGGACCAAGCAAAAAAGAACAAAAAAACCAAGATTGCTTGATGTTGTAAAATAAATGAGAGGGAATTCCATCGTAAAGAAACTTCAAGACACATCAATATTGGAGTTAGCTACTATGACAATGCACCCAACAATGTTTACTAGGCATGTGGTTAAAGCTATGGAGCTTAGATTAGTAAAATAGGAGAATGTGTAGACCGATCTAAATGATGAAGTGAATAGGTTATTTATAGAAAATGTGAAATTGAAACACCAGTTGAAGGGAGCGGGTACTTCCCAGAGCACAAAATTAATAGTATACCAATTCCCTTCCATCCCAACTGATACAGGTGAAATCACTATTGAACAAGTTAATGTGCTAAAACAAGAAATTGAGAAGTTGAAAAGGAGTAATGAAGAAGAAAAGGAAAGAGCAAAGAGAGAAACCCTCAAGGTATTGGAACAAACCATGGAGCATAGGGTTAAACTAATTTTGGAAAAATTAGAAAATGTGTATGAATGTTATGTCTCCTTGTCACAAGCAGTTGATCAAATAAAGGCCCATGTACCTATATTGGACCCCTTATTCAAGAAATGACAACCTGTACATCACACCTTAATGAATTTGTGTAGAATTTTACAAAGGATTGTTGAGGCCAACAAAAATTTAAAGCCTACAAAGAAAATGGTTTGAATGGTCACAAATGAATTTCAATACATATCTATAGAAGAGAAAAAGATCAAGGAAAGAATGGATTCATTTCACACACTAAAGAAGTGGTTCATGCCTAAGATACTAAGTGATGGTGATCAACTGAAAGTATCCAAGGATTGGACATATGAGTTTAGCAAAATTGTTCCCAACTGTCTCACTAATATATAGAAGGATGGTGACATAAATATTCATTGCCTCAATTTAACCTTGGATGGAATAATTGTATTGGATGTTGGGTACTCAAAATTTACCATGGATACCAAAGGGTTATTAGACAAAAGATGGAAGAGTCACTTGGCCAACACAAAAAGAATCTAGGAGTAAAAATGTCCTCATGATTACACAGTGTACCAATGGGAGGATACATATCTAGCTCCCCCAAAAGAATAGGCCTTGTAGTGAAGTACCAAACCTTGTAGATACTATCATGGAGAGAGGACCTTTCAATATCTAAATGATCATGGGTAACTTATGATGAGCAACAGACTTTCGTGTAATAACCCTCCTGGTTGCTAGTTGGACTCATTAGTTTTATGCTCTGATTTGATACTTTGATACTTTGATACTATGATGGTACTGTTTTGTGTGATTGGTAGCTAGACATTTGATGATGTTGTTACTCCTTTTGTGGACATGATTATTTCATATGACATTGTGGTTAGTGATGTTAGTTGATTTTCATATTTATATTATGATGTAGTGATTTAATAGATTATGTCATGAGATGAATTGTTAGTTTAGAAATGTATTTTATCAATCATATTATAATTGTTAGGATAGATGTGATGAAGGAAAGTGTAGCATCACTCATTGTGAGTGCTCTGTTATGCTACGATTCCTTCTTACAATACAATGCTTTGATTTTATATATCTATGCACATGTACATGACTTTGTTTGTATGCAGGAACTGCAAGTACATAGTCTCGATTCCACCTGCTTCGGCAGGATAGAGCGAGCATAAATAACCCAACGGTATAAAAGTTGAAATAGAGGTGACAATGAAGTTATTCCGTTACATGATGTCAGACCGCCTTGTTGAATGGTATTGTATGTTCTGTAGTTGTCATGATTTGTGGTTGTGGTTGTGTTATGTTGTATATAATAAATGTTGGTATTTTATATGTTGTGTTTTTTAATTTAAAAATTGTTGATTAAAATATTAGATTAAATTGTATTTAAATATTTAAATGTTTATTTATTTGAAAATTCATGAATTTAATTAAATATTAAATGGTGTATTGTCAATGTAAATAAATTACCGGGTTGAAGATAATAATAAAATAATTAAATTTAAATTTTGTGCATGAGCAAGTAAGGCTAGCAAAATGGAGTTTTAAAAAAAAAGAAGATAATAAGGACAAATGGGAATTCATGTGTGGCCAGAAAAATGGAATGTTGATAATAGAAAATGTTGGTTGGGTTGCATGTAGGAGAGAAAAATATAGAGGGGTTTTGAAAAAGAAATTGGGGGGAATTCTTCTTTGGCTGGAAAATTGTTTTAGTGTTCTGGGTTTTAGTTTTTTTTTCTTAGGAGGGAGATTGTGCTGGTAAGGTTTTTTTTGGGTGGAGAATTTATCAAGGAAGACAAAGGAAGAAGAAGAAGAAGCTGGAAAGGAAGTACGGAGGAAAGGAGCAGAAGCTATTCGAAGGGCTAGTTGGAGCAAGAACTTCATCGTATTTCCAGCAAGCAGGAGTCCAGGTTCCAAAAATCCCTTTCTCTTTATTTGTTTAAAAATTCCAATGAAAATCATATTGTATTGGGTAAAGAGAATAATTTGGTTTTCATGTATTTGGAAAAAAATCTGGGTTTTCAAATAGAATAGGAAAAATTTGGGTTTCAAGTAAATTTGGAAAAATCTGGGTTTCAAACAAAATAGGGAAAAATTTGGGTTTCAAATAAAACAGGGAAAAATCTGGGTTTTCATGCTTTTGGGAAAAATCTAGATTTTCAAGTAATTTGGGAAAAACTGGGTTTTCAAGTGTTTTGGGAAAAATCTGTTGTTTGAAATAATTGGAAAAAAAAAATCTGTTGTTTTTTTTAAGAAGATCTGTTGTTTTGATTGTCCTGATATTTTCTTTAAAACATGATTCTGAGAAAGAAAATATGCTCTCTCTTAAAACCATTAGATCACGATAGTTAAACGGATTTTTAGAGTTTTGAGAATTAATAATATATTCCTCTGTTCTGCAAAAATAAAATAAAATAAAATAAATGGTTTTCAGATTATGAGAGTATATAGTATTTAATTAAAAACTATATTTACCTCTGTATATCTATTGAGTAAATTTTATCTCTGCTCTGAAAACTTTAGTTTATTCAATACCCTGTTTATTGGTGGTTGTACAAATATATATGTATATATAATATATGGATTTTGATCAAGGGTAATATTATCAATTGAGTATATTTGAATGTTGTAATTTTTAAGTTTATTTGGGCCGAACTGCATCGGCGTCTGTGCCTGTAAGGACGGAATTCATATTTAATACAAAATGAAAATGTTTTAAAAAAATACATATTAGAAAATGTATATAAAAAATATATATATATAAAATTATATATATATATATATATATCAAATTTTAAAGGGCTAGGAGGGATGGACTGGCCGCCCCCCCCATAGCCTGGCACGGGGGTTTAAACCGCCACACGACAATCCTAAAGACTGTTGTGCGCGACAGCCTTGGCTGCCTTGCACAACAGTCCCTAGGACTGCTGTGCGCAGTCCCTGTAGGGACTGTCGTAGGCAGTCCTTGCAAGGACTGCGATGGCAGTGGGAAAAGTTTAGTTTGTTTTTTTTTTATTATTTACTTTAGTTTAAATCTAAATTTACAAAAATCAAAATATTTATATAAGTTGTTTTTATTTATTTAATTTAGTTTAAATTTTAATTTATGAATATATATATATATATATATATATATATATATATATATATATATATATATATATATATATATATATATATATATATATGTTTAGGAATGTTTATTTTATATATAAAATACCGATAAATTATAATGTTTTTTTTTTTTTCATATGCAAGGATTAGACTGCAAAACTAAATGGTTTCTGTTAATAGAAATGTAGTTGTTTTTGGGAAATAAAATGTTAATAATTTTATTATAATAAAAATTTAACATATTATTTACATATATCAACTGTTCTTTATTTTTTATGAATTTAATAACTGATCATGAGAAAACTGTAGTGCTTCTTTTCTCAACTGCTTTGAGTAAAGTTGATATGCTATTTTGAGATCATCAAATTATGCATAGTTTCATTTTGTTATTGTGTTGGCTATAATGTCGATGTGGGAACCCGATTGTTGAATTGAAACCTTGTTCTAGAGGCTTGTTTATTTTTGGATGTTATTTTCATTTTGAATTTCTCGTTGGAGTTGAAAACTTATGGTTCATGTTTGGAAGGGTTGAACGGTTGTTGAGACTTTTTGGTTCTGAGTTGTTGCGAGAGGGTTAATGCCTCACTTGTTCTGGTTTTGGTATCATGCTTATTTGTTGGGGTTCAACCCTTGTCTTGTTTCTATTTTCTGTTAGGGGTCTTAGGGAGAGTGGCTCTTCGTGGGGGCCGGCGTCTCGGTTAAGAGGAAGTGCACAGGAGAACCCACGTAAGAGTAGTTAAACAAGTGATAACCTAAAAAAATAGAATTAGGGGGATGGGTAGTAAAACACTCAAGATAATAGAAATTGGATTCCTCGTCTATGCATTAGGGCTATCATAGACTAATGATAGATTGAGAAGGTCGTGGTCGGCAAAGTCATAATCTCGTCTTCATGAGAGGTTATTGACTCTGCATGAGCTACCCTATGGTGTCGGCGCCTCAAGTAGGAGGAAGAGCCAAGAGATCCATAGATGGGTGTCGGCGCCTCATGTTGGAGGAAGATCCAAGAGATCCCATGAGAGCTATGTGATGGCACTCTCCACTAGACTTCCTGTTTGCCTTGTTGCTCTTTTTGCCTCTGGAAATGTATTTTGGATTTTGGATGTTGTATTAGTTTCCTTAGCTTTGTACTCCTATTATTGATTTAGATTTTGTGAAAGCGATTATGAGTATACTTTTGTGTCTTGTTATTGTCATTGCTTGATTTAATTGTATTCTCTGAGTTTGCATTTGAGTTAGTACCTTGTTGTCATGGATTCGGTTTGATAATCATGGTCGAGTTAACTTCATTGTCACCTCTGAGCACGAGGGGTGAGTTATCTATAATTCACATGGTTGGGTGGAACGTGCTCCGCACCCATTGGGTTCCCCATCAGCATCCTTTGTTCACAGCATTTCCACAGTTGGAGTTGTTCTAGTGCTCACTTTGTTATTCAAAATTCATTGTAAATTGTATCATCCCACTTGTTTGGGAAATTCATTGTAAATCTTGTATCAAAAGATTGTAATGTAACATTATAACAATGATGTAATAGTTAGGATTCTATGTAATTTTATTTGATGAGATTCATATGATTGCATTATGTGGTATCTTAATATACTTGCTCTTGGTTCATGGATGTACAATTATTCATGGTTATTATTTTATAATTGGTTACATGGTTTATCATTAGCTTTTATTTCCGTTTTGTGGTTGCAATGTAACCTCGTGTGCCCCAGAGAACTAAGTGTGTTAATGTAATGTAATATGATTATGTGATTATGATTAATGTATTGTAAGTTTAATTTAATTGTTTTAAAAAAAAAATTATTTGCCTTTTTGAGTTCTTTGGGGTTTGCACGGCTAGCGTTACATTTTGCATCTTGTAAGCACTGTGGACTTCAACATCTGATAAATTCTCTTCACTTCTAGGTATGTGCAAGATCATCATGTAAAAAATAGGCCCTTAAGTGGCAATAAAATTCAAAAAAATCAGAGTTAGGCAACTTGACATAAAAATTTGAATAATTTATCTATATTATTTCAAAAATATGTAAGAATAGAATCTATAGAAAATTGAATATAGTTTCTAAACTACTAGGTTTTTTTTTTTTTAATGTATTTGGTGAAAAATTGAAATTTCAATGCAGTAGCACTTAACTTTAAAGGAAAAAATAAGTAGGTGTTTTGTCTGACCACCCCAACCACAATAAAATGATAATATTTTTTTATAATATTTTAGATATAAGTAGAGGATTCATGTCCCAATGTGATGCATATTTTTTTGTAATTTTTTTTGAAGTAAATAATTAATTATGGCTTTTTTATTACAACTTTTAAAAAATATAAAAAATCATATGTCTAACAACCTTAACTTGGTCAAAACTTCATGAAATTCATTTTTTTCTTTTTCAATACTATAGTACGTGAAGCATAGAATGTGACACATGTTTTGGATTAAAAAAAATCATACTGTTTGAAAGCTATAGATGTTTTTGAATCAGCCTATCAATCAGGACTTTAGTCGTAATTCAAATAGAAAATGAATAATAATTATTTATTAAATTCAAAGTAAAGCATAATTCATTTTGGTAGAAATCTGAGAATCTCCTTTAAAAACCCTTTTTGTTTCATCAATTTTAGGTAAAATAAAAGTTATCAGCCACATACCCTACAAATACCCATCATATCACCAATTTTTGGCCCATCATGATCCTACACATACCCTTCTCATCTTTCATTACTTTCAAAGTTTTATGTAATCCTATGTAAACAATGATAACTAAGATTTTTTTATTTATGTTAAAAGTGGGTAACTGACAAGACACTTTTTGACATGTCAGTTAGGACAAAATTTTAAAACATAATGTAAAATCGTTTTGAAGATCAATAGAATGAAGTTATAATTGGTGGCCGAATTCTAGTTTCAATTGTTTGTTGAAGTGAATAAATGAATGTCATCTTGTTGTCTCCACTTTGATCTTTCCTTTTTATTTAAATCAATATATCAAGGGTATATCTAGTTTATAAAAACACATTTGTTGTCAAATAATTCATTTTTTACTACATTTTGGTGTCAAATCTTTGGTAATTATGGTTAGTTTCATCACATTCAAATTTTGAATTCTATGAAATTATATACAGTAAATAGATTGATGGTTGTTCGGATAGTGAAATTAGCTCTCTTAGAAATTAACTGAAATATCTTGTCTTGGAATATCTAGAAGGATTATTTTAATTAGAGAGGATTTTGTGGTTATTTTTTTAACAATGATTTTACAGTGGAACTAGCTTGCTATTTTCATTCAAGATACAAGTCATGATCAAATTCAAGCACATACCAAGAAGATGGTACTCTACTTCAAACCCTCAACCTCACTTAGTTTAGTCTACTTACATGGGGATATTAAAGAATTTGTTAAACAATTAATATATATCATTTGTTGTTTATGAAGGAGAATCTTGTGAGATCCAATATGGCAGTGGATCATTATCCAGTTTCTTTTTTTCTAATACTGAACGAGTTTAGGGTGTTGCAACAACCAAGAAGTTATACTTCATAACATCATAGTTTATAGTTATGGTGGCTGATACAAATCCTCATATAATTCTTGATCCTTTGATTTCATTGGCCAAAGATAAGGTGTTGATTTTTGTTAGAATTGTGAACAAGCAAAAAAGCACAAGCCATAGGATCAAACAACAAACAAAGATACCTTGCACCCAAGAGATCTACAAAAAAATATGTGCAATATTACTCAACAAGAGAAAGTTACAAAAGAAGCTTTCAAGAAGATATGAAAGCTTCAGATATTCTCCGTTAGTATCTAAGAGAAATTACAAAGAGAGTTGAATTCTTATATGAGCAAAGCCCTAAATAAGAAAGGGATCAGATCATGACAAGTGTGAACATCACATGAGATGTGACATAATGATCTAATATTAACTCAATTAATAAAGCATTCCTAAGTTTAGCTAAAGTGTGTGTGAGTAAATTAGAATTAATTAATTATTAGCTAATGTATGATATCTCTAACACCCCCCCTTAAGATGAACTTAGGGTGTAGCTAAAAAACCTAAAAATAATGCAAGATGGGTCCCGAAAAACAAGGCCAAGTAAGGTACCCATGTACAAATAGAAGATCTCTATAATGTGGAGAAATAGAGAAAACCTCATGGGAAAAAATTCACTCCAAAAAGAGATGAAAGCCAAGTGAAGGACAAAAGAAGCCTCCAAACAAGACAAGGTTGTCCCAAAAGATAGGAACAAAGAGAAAACCACTGAAGCATGAAGAAGCGGAAAACACTATCGAAGAATGACTATTGTAATGCCAAAAGAATGAAATTATGTTGAAACATTTGATGATCAGGATCAGGAAGATAAGAATTTGTATGAGTTCCCCCAACAACACTACTCAAATCCAATGGAAAACAAAGGAAAACACCTAGAACTCAAAGATATAGATGGAAAAAGTATCAATAGTCTTAAGAACTAATCAAGTGAAAATGGAAAGTCACCTCCAGAAATAGGAATGCAAGAGTGTCCATATTGTAAGTGCTCCATCTCACTGAAATACATGGGTAACCAGCTGCTGCATTTGCATAGTACATAGGAACATATATTGTATACATAGCTCACTCCAATGTGAAACCAAGGAATCAATAGTACCAATAGTAGAAACCCTCCCATAATGCTAACAAGGGAGAGGCATGACAGGTACACTGAAAATGAATGCCTAAAAGTAGTGCATGAAGAGGAACCAAGAAAACCTAAGGGTGTAGACATGAAAGTACATGCAAATATAAAGGATGTGAAAATAAAAGTCACATATGCATGAGTAAGGTATGAAGGAAAACAAAGGAAAACATCAACCCCCATGGCACTTTATATCATAGTGCGAGTACAACAAGGCACAAAGTGATGTTTAAGATCCCATAATATACGTGCAATACATAGGCACTTTTATCTCAGTGCATTTACAAAAGAGAATATGCATGAAAAAGATGTCTACAATGCCCAAATAGGAAAAAAAACTAGAAATACATAATGAATAGCCAAAAACAAAGCATCTCATGCAAACAAGAAGTTCCCAAGAGCTAATATGTCCAGGTAATTCACTAGAGTGTGAAAAAATTTATAAAAAAATGTACCTCGATTGAAATATGGAAAAAATTCATGGATGGAACTAAAGAGCTCCGAAAGACAGTTCCAACACTGCTGAGATCGCAAAAAATGGAGAAACTGGTCAAAAGTTACAAGCTCGGGACTGAAAAAAGATCCTTTCACTTCCATAGGCTATAGAATGCACCACCAAAAAAATAAAGTGATGAGACCCATACCACTAGAAAGTTGACAAAAACTAGCTTTCTGACGATATCTCGGTTGTTGAAAAATGATACTGTATGCCAAAGTTATGGCCAAATGGAAAATACACCCTTTTAGGGCAGAAAGGGGGTCAAATGGGGCCATAGGGTACATCTAGACCGTTGATGTCAGTGGAATATTCTGTGAATATTCCATGTTCGCCAAAAAAATCAACATCCCTATAGAAAGAAAATGTTGATGGAATATTCTTCCTTGTTTCCAAGAAATTGCAAAAAAAATGGCTGAATATGTGATGACGTTGGCCAAATTTTGGAGTGTCGAAGAAACTAGGTGTTGACTGCCAGTGAGAAGAAAGAAGCCATCATTTTAAAACTATCTATCAGGAGGAAAAATGCCACCACTGGTCAGGAGACCTTCAATCGATAGTACGGCGTGGGGCCCGTAGGCCTACCTCGCAGATACCTACAGATACCTTTCTTTAAATGTGCCTAAACTTTTAAAATTCTCCCTTAAAAAAAAATCAACACAAATTTTCAACGTAGCACAAAAAAAATATTTATATTTATTCTTTAATAAATTTCAAAATAGAGAAATTCATAAAAAAAATATGTCGACCCTAAAAAATTGATTTTTTTTAACTTTGTGCACAAGAGCTGTACATAAGCCATATGGCCTTGGAAGCAAATTTTTTTTGCCTCAGAAGCCAACTTCATGAAATTTGATGATTTGACAGATAATCTTAAGGTTTTTGGGCCTTCTCAGCACGATCGTGATGTCTGTTTTGTGCCAAAATGCTCCAAAAATAAAGCTACAGTCTAGATCTGGAAAAAGAGTAATCGCTTCAAAACCTTGTAGATCTATTGTCAGGAATTGAAATAAGACGAAACAAAAGGAAATTTCAACTTTCTTGACATCTCTGAATCCAACTGCGAGGTCCTTTTCACACAAAAATGCTTCAAAAATGCCCACCTCCAAAATTTGCAAAAAAAGTAAAGGGGATTTAGATCTGAAGCCTACAACCCTCATTGAAGAAGAAAACCTCATAAATCGAGAAGGGGTTTGTTGAATCCACACTTTGATACCATGTTAGAATTGTCAAACAAGAACAAAACCATGACCCATAGGATCAAAAAACAAACAAAGACACCTTCCATGCAAGAGATCTGCAAACAAATATGTGCAATATTCATCAACAAGAAAAAGTTATAGAAGAAGCTTTCAAGAAGATATGAAAGCTTCATATATTCTCCATGAGTATCCGAGAGAAATTACAAAAAGGGTTGAATGCTTATAAGAGGAAAGCCCTAAATGAGAAAAGGATCAGATCATGACAAGTGTGAACATTACATGAGATATGACATAATGATCTAATATTAACGCATCTAATAAAGAATTCCTAAGTTTAGCTAAAGTGTGTGAGCATAAATTAGACAAATAATCAATTAAATATTAATTAGTTATTAGCTAATGTATGATAACTCTAACAATTTTTTCTCTCCTTGTACCATTTTGAATTTCAACATTATTGCAACCTTTTAAGATGTCAAATGGGCATTGTAACATTTTAAGGTTAACTCCATGTGTCATGCAATACCTGAATCATTCCTTAATTTGTGATAGTCTTTCCTTCAATTGCCTCTGATATGTTTCAACCGTTCACTAGAAGTCTTTACATTATGTAGATGTTGCAAAGGTGGATTGAAGGGATCGAAACCAATAAAACTAACACAGTTTAATTCTTATTGTATAGGGCAGTAATCACATGGGTAAAATGGCAGGATTGAAACTAATAAAATGATGTTTGACATAGTACAAAACCCTTTTAACTGTGAAGTTTTTTGACGATCAAATCCCCTAACTTGCTACCCTTTTTTCTAATTTTGATTAATTGTAAGAGAATAAACCTAATTAACTTCCATAGGAACATCAAATTTTTGGACTTATACTGATGATGATTTTTGAACCATTTGGTGATGTTGGTTCTGTGTATTTGTTCAAGTAGTTGTTTTCTTGCAAGTTTAATGGATTCCTTAAGTATTTTTATTAATCATTAGTTTTAAAATTATTGCTGCAGAAAGTACCTTATGTGTTTGTGCCTTCAAAGTTGAATTGGGTGGTGCTTGTAAAGTGAATGGGGAAGATGGTGTCATAATTGGGAAACTTGTTGTGAAACATCAAGTTAGTAATTTTTTGATGTTAAGGCTTCCTATAGTTGGATATCAAAGGTCTTTTCTCATTAACATAATTTCAAATTTATGTATAAATGGATTCTTAAATGGTGCAGGTCTTTACTAAGACAACACATGAACAAGGGTTGACAATTTTATTTTCAAGGGTTCAATATGCATATTTCAGGCCTATGTTAAACACTCTATTTAAGGCATTTGTTGACAAGGCTACAATTTTTTAATTGATTTATCTTTTTGTTGTGTTTGGACTTTCTTTTGTAAACTTGCAATATAAAATTCACTTTTATTCTTTTTGAATTGAGACTAATATTAATTTTGTTGGTTGTATTGATGCACAACTTCATTCATAGTGGAAAAGGAAACACCCTGTTGCTCATATTAGATGGCACGTTCCATATAAAGGAGGAAATATTCCAGCCGGGCTATTGTTGACTATGTTAAAGGTCGAGATAGCTTCATATATGGGACACAACAAAACACTCTCCTTGGATTCTACATGTTATAGATTGCTCCAGGAAGATTTCCCACATTATATAATTTTTAAGAGATGAAAGGGGCATGTGCTCACACTCAAGGGCTTCAAGCATGCGTTTCCATCATTGCAGAAGAATTTTGGAGAATTTTCTTTCTTGCAGTCATTTCTCTGGAATATTGTAACTATATTTTTAGTCTTGTGACTAAAAATAACAATTGTTAGACTCTATTTGTAAGTTGTAACTACAGTACCTTTCTTTTATTAATAAAGTTCACCAATTGTTCCCTCTCAATGGTTATCTTATTGTGTGAAATTGATGATTGATTTGTATTTTTGTGTTTTATGATTAAATCCTCAAATATAAGTAAATTGAAATGGTTAAATATACTACTAATTGACATTAATTAGTAATTAAATTGACTAAATATACTACCAATTGACAAAAATCAGTGAAAAGTGAATAAAAATGACTAAATAAGTGACCAAATTATAGCAATCGATGAATAAATCAACAACTAAACGAGTGACCACTTAAATATATCAATGAATAAAAAATGAATAAATAAGTGACCAAATTACAACAATCAATGACTAAATCAACAACTAAATATAATAGTGGAAAAAAAGTGATTAAATAAGTGGCCAGATCACAACAATGCATGACTAAATCAATGACTAAATATATTACCAAATCAATCAATAAAAACAACCAATAAATGACTAAAAATGGTTTAGTCATCATTCTAGTTGTGTTATATATGACTGGAAATAAACTAATAGTGGTCACGTGACCAACTGTAGTCATTTATAAGTATTTTTTAGTAGTTTTTTTAGTAGTTTATTGTTGTTTCTATACTAGTGATTCTTTCAATAATTCTAGATGGGTCTGGCCTAGATATCATTCATATAGATAGGTTTATATGTGGAGGGGCCAAAAGGTGTTAGTAAAATGAAGGTGTCTCAACCTTTATTTCTTCCATAGCATTGATTTTCTAAATGTTGCTAGTTTTTTCAGGTTGTCTTGTGAGTTACAACTTGCAGTTTCTTTTTTTGAATAGGAGTCAAGTTCGAAAGTTGATTTTATAGGCGAAGTTGTACATGAAGGCATTTTCTATTTTTTGTGTTGGTTTTTCATGGAATGTGAGTTTTTGAGGTGTACTTATTTTGGTAAATGGAGATTTTGCATGTACAAGTTTGGAAACTTATAGTTATGCATGTGTAGGGGCTTTGGTACTTTCCATGTAGCATCTTTAGCCTTTGTGCATTGTAAGCTCTATAAATATGATATTTTTCTTGAGAAGTTATGAGATGAGAGACTAAAGTCATAGGGGTTATATCCCAATATTTTGTCCAGATGAAACAAGATGTAAATCTCCATGCAAAGGCTTAGAGCCTACAATTGCATTCTAATTGTGTATATGTCTACTAAATAATATAGTAGATCTATGCCTTTGGAGTGTGGGGTTTTTACCTGAAAGGGTTTCCCCAACTAAATTTTTCTGTTTATGTCTTCTACTTTATCTTTCATGTTTAATGATTTTTTTTATGAATTTGTTTAATGCATGTTGTTGAAACTGGTTGATCTTGTAAGATCTAAAATTGCATGAACATTCCTCTAAGGATTAATGGTGGGAAATAAAATATGTCTGATTGTACTTTATGGCATAGTAGTATGTTATTTTTGAGGTTCTCTTAATAAATATAGCTTACCAAAGGAACCTACTAATTTTCATTGTTTGTTCTAGAATGAACCTATTTTCCTTGAATTGGTATCAAAGCTTTCTTCTCGGATTTTATTTTTTCTTACATTCGTATGTTTTTGAATTACATGTACTTGCATGGACTCACATGTGGCTTGCATGTTCTTTCATGATGATGCATGTGTAAGAATTCCTAGTGTTTCTTGTTTTGGATATTCATTTTGTGAAGATTTATTAGCATGGAAAGCTTGGGGGAATTTGAAGTAATCATCTAAAGATTGATCCTTTGGTGATTGGATGTTTTTAATTTTTTGTTTTAGTTTCAAGAGAAAACACACAGCTTGAAGGATGGTGAAGACAGAGAAAATTGAGTTTTTCATGTTAAAATGATGTGATCTAAAGCTCCTAGTTGACAATAGAATAATCTTGATGCATGGGGTGGGAATTTTCTATTTGTGTTTGTGTTGCAACAAAGCTTTCATATTGGGTTTCTATTTGAGAAGCTCCCTAGTGATATCCAAAAGCTTGGGTTTTTTTTCAGCTGTTGGATGACACAACTTTTGTTATTAGATGATTTTGAAGCTTCTACAATAACTTGTCTCCCTCAAATGGATGTACATGTTGGTGATTATGGAGTTGGCCTAAAGTGGAAAAGGAGTTTATGAGCTAGTTTTTCCTTTCATGGATAATTTGTACTTGCATGGCTTGGATTCATGTTCCTTGGATCTAAGGGTTGTTTAGATTTTATTTTTTAAAATCTAAGGTTATGCTCATCTATGATAATCCATTATTCCGGTTTAACCTTTATGGTGATTTTTCAGACTTTTGAGTCTTCTAAATTGTAGTGTAGGAAAATGCATACCCTTTCATTTTCACACTTGTTTGGGCATGCCTTTCTTTATTTATTGTTATTTATGTCTTAAGTGGTCCTATTTATCATCCACAAGCCTAATAAATTATGTCTTTTTATGGATAATCCCAACAAACATCAAAGGATAAAGGATAATTTACTGATTTTGGTTGTGTGTCCTTGAGTTTTGGTATTGGGACTAAGACACCATCTAGGGCATCTTTATTCTCCAAAGGTCTTGGGACCCTATTTTCAAATGTGCCTTGGATGACAACCTTTTTGGATTATGTTCCTTGAGTTTCTAGCCTTGGGACGAAGATGCCACCAAGGGTGTCTTAGTCCCCCTCAAGTTATTTTTAGGATTTAATTTCAAATCTTGGTAGGATTTAGCCTTCTTTAATTAACGAATTTATATGTTAGCTTGGTGTGGTGTAATTTCAAGATATTAAGCATGGATAAGTATAAATACAAGCTTTCTTCACTCATTTTCACCTAATACTTTTGTGAGAGAATTCCTAATAGAAAGTTTGAGTTCACAAGAGCATTCAAGAGCAATTCATCAAGCATTTCGATCCATTATCAAGATTCAAGCATCATGTCAAAAATATTCTTGCATCATGTGCATTTTTTATCTAACATTTGTGATGTAGGGTTTTGATTCAAGCAAGAAATTCAAGTCAAGACCTACATTCAAGCTGGCCACTTCACACAAGTTTCCAGATCCCATAACAAGGGTTTGCTAAGTTGCAACATAGCACTTTGATCATTCATCATTTCCCTTCATTGTTTCATTTCATTCCAAGGTTTCATTTCTAACAAGAGGTTTGACCAAGGCAAACCCCTATTTACTAACAATCAAAAAAAAAAATCTTCGCTTGTGTTTTTGTGTTTGCAGGTTTAAGCTGAAGATAATTTGAAGTGAAAAGTTGCAAACTTGCATGGCAAAGTTATCTTCACCAAAATTCACCAAGAGGACAAATCTAGAAGTTTCAGGTCCTGAGATCTAAGAAGAAGTTGTAGACATTGAACCTTAGTAATATCTTCTAAAATTTACAAAATTCAAATCAAGAATAAGACAATAGTAAGGGCATATTAGTCCTCCTGGAGATATTTTTTGAATATTCCTTCAAATCTAGTTCTGACATCCAAAGATTCTATATTTTCCCTAAAAAATAGTAGTTGTGCTACGACAATAGTAAGGGTGTCTTAGTCCTCCTTAGCATATTATGGATGTATCCTTGTATTTCCAAAATCCTTATCACATTTCTAGACTTCCTAGGTACATACATCCTAAATGGTTACCTTTTTTTTAATTTTCACTCATTATTTGGCTAACATTACTAGGTTTTGTGAGTTGAATGTTAGGTTGTCTTTTCCAAGCTTTTACTTGGTGGTGAACCCTTCAAAGCCTAATGAATCTTCATAGGTTTCCCTTGATGATAATTGAATCACCTTTGTGTTGCTATTCAATCCAATTTGGGCTCTTAGGTTTCCTTGAATAAACCATTCCCCTATAGAAAAAATTCAGCATTAGGGACCCCTTTCTTGTATTGTGAGTCCCTTTTCCTACATCATTTTTCCTATAGTTCTATAGACACAGAAAAAGTAACCTTCTAATTTTTCTTCATGTTTAGACCCTCCTGGTTATTTTGGCTTGATTTTTCCTTTATTTAATGTTGTAATGTGGTCAACACATTCACATTAGGTCTTGGGTCCTTATGAACAATTAAGAAAATTATGAAGTCTTGTAAAAGTGTTTTGAAGTGTCATAACACATTTTCACACTTTTTTAGGATCTTATTAATATAATTCACCTAAATAACCTTTTTTTTATCACTTAACAAGCCTTATTTCAAAGTGTTGTAGTTTTTTTAATAAACTTTCACGCTTTTCTAGGATTGTCATCAATAATATGACCCTTTCTTGTGTTTAAATGACCCGTTAATGCACTTTTTGGCCCTACTTAAGTTTGTTTTGGAGAATAATCCCATCAAATATCATTAAATACACTTCAATTCCCAACACCCATTAAAATTTTCCTAGTAGGACAAAGTCACCACCTGGGGTGACTTAGTCCCACTTGGCACAAAACTAAAAATTATTTCAAAATTTTGGTAGGATATTATTCTCTTAACCTTGAGGTTGGCCTGCGATGTGGTATTCTTAGGAAATTTTATATAATAAAGTATAAATAAATGGTTTTCCTTTGATTTTCACCACACTAATTCACATACATACATTCATTCACTCACTCACTTAATTATTCTCAAGCATTCTAGGCATTATCAAGTCTTGATTGGAGCTTCCACTTGCATATGTTCAAATTTCTATATCAAAGGTTTGGTGAATTGTAGCATTGAATGTTGTTCATTCATCATTCTCCTTTCGTTTCATTTCATTTTCAAGGGTTTGATTACCAAACTGGGTTTTGACCAAGGCAAACCATATTCACTAACCCTTAACCCCTTTTCCCCCTCTTTGCATGTGTATTTTGTAGGTCTTGCATGTAGATTTTTTAAAGAGAAAGGTGTTGAAAAGGTGTCAAAATTTCATCGAAGTCATTCAAAGTCAAAAAATCCCTAAAATAAGCTTGGAGACCATTTATAGACCGAATTTCGTAGATTTAGATCTAGACACTTGTTAGGAACCAAAGTGTAGACTGAGAGCTACATATTGCATCTTCGAAATTCCTCAAAAAATGAAGGTGGAATAATTCAATATCAGTGGTGAATTAGTCCCGCTTATAGGCTTGAAAATCGTTTTCTATATTTTTGGATACCCTTTTGGCTGAAACATGCTATGATAGAATTTCCCCGAAATAGGACTAAGTTACCCAACTTGGTGTAAGTGTCCTAATTGGCTTCAATAGAAAATTCTACAGGATTCTAGAGCCTCTATGCATCACATTCTAGTTTCTAGGTGCACCTCTCCAGTCTTATTCATTTTTGTTATTGTTTTTTTTGCATTAGTAGGTCATTTTGCATACAACACTATGTTTTCAAATACCTTGCATTTCCTTAGTTTTCATTCAATAATTGATATATTTCACTAGTTTTCTACATTTAGATCATTCCATTTAGACATATTTCGGTCATATTTGCATTAGTCTTTAGTGGGGACATTGCACATTTTGGCCTACCTCTCTCCTTTTAGGTGAAAAAACCTAGAAGTGTTAGAGAGTCTTGTGGTGCTAAAATATTTGTCCACATTTTGATGAACTCGACTTTAGAACATTTTATTTCTAATTTCAAGTACATTTACATCCTAGAAATAGCTTACATTAGCATTGCATTAGGTTTTCCATTGTTTAAATTGCACCATAGGGTTTTAAAAATTGCATTAGTGAAAAGCTCATATAGCTTGCAATTTTGTATTGCATTTCATTGAAAATCAACAAAATTCTATATTTTCATACTGTATCTGCCTCTAAAAATCCAAAAATCCAAAAATTCCATTTAAAAATTTTGAAAATTGTAAAAAAACCCACTACCTACACTAATTCACCACACTAGGCGACTTAGTCCAGTTGCACAGTCTACTTTGCATTTTCTGTCATCAGTAGTTACTTTTCTGAGTTTCTACCATTTTTTTTCTACATTTCTATTTTTCTTTCTATAATTTTAGTTATCATCATTTTATTACTCTTAGTTTACATTGCATTTGCATTCACCCCGCCTTTAGAGACCTTTGCATGAGTTTTTGGTGTCCTATTGCTAACACCTTAGTGAGAATAAATTCGCGACTCATGTTATCCCATGATAATACGCTCGTTGTGGATCTTGGGTTATCTAAATATTCCACTCCTAGTATTGCAACTAGTACACTAGGCATGGATACTACATTTAACAACTCTTTGCCTTATAATAACATGCAAGTTGACACACAAAATGATCACATCCCGCAAGATAAAATAATTAAAATTCATGAGGAAATAACACATCTCCAACATCAAGTGAGACTTAAAAACATCTCAACCACTACAATTCTACCATATAAAACATTCATCGTATGCTCGAAAGTGGCGAAGGCGTGGACATTGTGAAACAAATAGTTGAGATATATAAAAAACATGTTCCTTCCAACTCTAGTGCATCTCAGCCAGTCGACATTGTGGTTAGCCAAGGGGGACCTCAAACTCCTTCTCCCTCAATAGTAGCTTCCATACCTACCTATACTAATCCTCAAATCACAACAACAATGCAACAAGTTAGTATTGTGATTCTTTCCTCGACTATTCCTGTTAGCATTCCTAATTCCTATGTGACATTACTTGTTCTATCCTCTTCCAACATACCATCTATAAGTATTTTGTTTACTTTCCCTACAACTACATACACTCCATCACCACTTTCCCTTCCACATCATACCACTTACAATTACCCTCTCATAACCCAACTCCTCCAAACAATTTCATCTATACAAAAAACAATTATATCCACCATAAACCAAAATTAGAATGAACCACCCACCTATTATGTTTGAAGCAGCCCATTATCTTTGGAAATATTGCGAACACCGATGCCATAATGAATAGAGATGCCCAGATTTGAGAAATATGGAGGGAATGGAGATCCTTCTAACCATGTTAATCCCTACACCACCTTGTGTAGTGACTTTTTCCTTGATGATAAATTGTTAGCAAAACTATTTCCTAGGACTTTAAAAGACACTACCTTGGAATGGCTCTCATCTTTATCAAAAAATTCAATTTGTTCATTCAATGAACTAGTTAATACATTTATAAGTCATTTCCAAGTGCATATGACTCTAAAGAATACCTTGGCTGATTCGATGAGATGTAAGCAACACGGGGATTAAAAGATAAATGATTTTATCTTACACTATCAATCACTTTATTCCCAAATTAATGTCAAGATTTTAGATCCACACCTTAAAAATATGTTTATAGAAAACTTGCAAACTAAACTTTAGGACAAACTCACCATGATGAAATTCCCCTCCTTTATGCACTTTTGTAGTGCCCTTTGTGATTATCACAATTCTATTAGTAGTTGAGATGCAAAGTCTGCTTCTAGTCGAACTGAGAAATCTGAACATGTGAACCAAAAGAATTCCCAATGATTTAGAAAGAAAAAGAAGGGTTCTTATAGTTCAACGCCCATCAACAATCAACTCAACCTATCAACAACCAAATGGAAGTTGTTAAAACCAATGTCCCCTTTAGTTATGGAGATCTAAAAAGATAATCCACACCTTTACCAAACACCCTTCATAACACAATGTCCCAAGTTTTACAACAAAAAATGATTACCTTACATATCATCAAAGCACCCAATCCTACTAAGAATTTACCTTCAAACTTTAAATCCAATTCTTATTGCCATTATCATAGAAAAAATGAACATGAAATAGAACATTGTAAGTTTCTTAAACACCTTGTGCAAGACCTCATTGATTATGTTCATCTATCCATTGCAAGTGTTAATGATCAAGGCAATAAATTTGTTGCCCTTGCAAATAAAAACATACAAATTTTCACTAATCCACACAATGTTTCATTTGTCAAAGCTAGTGAAACTACAAAGAATGATGTGATGAAAATCCTGAAAATCTTGATCCCATTCCACATATTGCCACTTTTAATCATTTGGATGAAATGGTTGGTGTGATAGATGTTATCCCTCATAAGGGCCAACCTAAGAAATCTCTTGATATTAATTTCTCCTCTAAGGAAATACTTACAAATCTCCCTGATGGTCCTCTTTACATAGCTAACCTTATCTATGACAAGCCCACTAATGGGATACTCATAGATCTCACCTGTGGAGAGAATGTGATGACTGAGGAATTTTTGGTATTAAATGATCTTTATCAAGATGATTATGATAAACCTAAAGCTTGGATCAAAACACACAATGTTTTTTATTTCCCTACGATAGGATCAATCATCCTCCCATTACAAATAGGACCAAAAATATTGGATGTCACATTGTCCATCATCCCATAGTCAGACCAGTTTCGTTTTGAGGCTAGGCCATCCATGTCTTCGCTCAATGAAAGATGTCCCTTCGGTTATACACAAATGTTTAAAGTTTCAATTTGATAATGAAATATTCATTATTCACCATAGTAGATTTAATCCTTTTTCTTGTGAAGGAAAATTTTCCTTAGAATCCTTTTGGCCCAAGCCCATGGAACCTATAACACCTCACAAAGACTTCATTTTCATTGCTTACCAAAAATTTAAATCAAACAAAATGGTAGACTTGTCTCTCCATGTCCCTGTCCACTTTCGACACTCCTATCCTAGATGAAACAATGCTTCAACCCCAACAAGAACCAACCAACCAAGATCACCCAACACCTAAAACCTCCCCAACATCATCCAAAAGACCACGAGACAATGATAACAACTTTTTCATGCCTCCTTGAATAAAAAAAGTTTACAAGCAAAGGAGAAAGTGGATGACCAACCTTCCATGGTTCCTTCAATTCCTCTTCCTAGGGAAGACAAGCAACCTATTGTTGATCAACACGCTCCTTCAAAAAAAAATCTTGACAAAAAAACCAAAAGAAATAGAGGTGCTAGGGAACATAGGCGTAGACGTCATGCCCTTGCTCACAAGTTACAAGAAGAAGAAAATAAAGAAAATAAAAATCCACACTTGACAGAAGCAATGCATGATGATCCTCCTCCCCAACCACAACCACACGATCCAATACAAAAATCACAACAAGAGGTACAAATCACAAAAAGAGGTACACTCTTCATTGGACATTATTATTTGTCCTCTTGTTGTGATTAATCTGGATGATGATGATGAGATCACTAAAATTGGTGAAGAGTTGCATAATGATTTGAATACATTGTTCTCCTCTTTTGTGAGCTTAAATGAAAAATCCCCTACAAAGAGTGTAGAACCTAGTGCTTCCCCTAGTTCAGCACTTGCTCTTGTCCCTTTGGCTAGTTGCCCACCCTTGGCCTTTCATGAACATGATTGGGAGGCAAATGACTTGCTTGATGGTTGACATGCATTTTCCTCACTAGTATTTTACTTTTTCTTTTTCTTTTGTGTGTTTGCATGTGTGTAACATGTTCCCCCATGATGTTATATTGGATGGTCTCTCTCTTTGTGACATTCCTTTATCTGTACCTTCATTCTTCTCTATGCTATACATCATTTTTTCCTTTTATTTTTGTCTTTTTCTTTTATTTTCCATTTGGGGATGACACAAGGCATTGAGACATTCAAGTATCTTTTATGTTGACCTAAAAGGCTTTTCTTTTTCTTTTTCCTTTCTTTTTTCCTTTTTCTTGTGTTCTCCTTTGGGGATGATGCAAAGTTTCGAGACACCCTATGTCTCTTCCATGATGACCCAAACAGATCTTTCTTTCTCTTTGTTTTCACTCTCTTTTTGTCATTTTTCTAGTTCTATGTATTTGAGGGATGATGATAGTTTTGAGATCCTTACAAAATCTTGCAGCAATGAACATACTGACCCCAAATCCATAGATCCCTTATGTGTTTGGTTTTTTCCTTTTGGGGGCAACCTCTTCCCTTTCTTTTTTCTTTCCTTCACATGATGTAGCCTTCCTCAGAAACATATGACTTGGAATAGGGGCTTTCAAAGTTGGTTCTCATGTCTTCTTTCTTCTTTCTTTGTATTTTTCATTCGCTACTTTAAAGTAATTTCTCATAGAAGAGTGTGTAGCAATTCTTGTAAAGTGGGGGCATACATTGGCATTATTTATTTGGCATCTTTCCTTTTTTGGTTCTTAGTGCATCCTTCTTCATATGATACATTTGTCACTTTGTGCATGACATTGCATGTGATGTCCTTCATGAGCCTGATCTATCTTAGCATGTTGCATTCCTCTTGGTGGCTTGATGTGACACATTGCATCCCCTAAGTTACAAATTTTGTATTCTTTGATCAGTCCTCTCTTGGAGACATTAGAAACAATGTTCCCTAAGTTAAAGACCTTGCATGAACTAAGAAAGACTCCTTTGAACATCATTTTCATGTTGCATTTTGCATTTGTTATATGGCCACCTTGCATAACACAACTTGCATTCCTGTGGTGCCATCACATTTGTTCATGAGCTCCAAGCATATGAAGTTTTGCTTGTCTCATGAAGCTTGAAAAGTCATTTTCTTTTGTGGAACCTTATTAAAGTTATCAAGAGGTATAAATTTGGTATGTTTGAGTGAGAAGCCTATTCTGAGGCTTGAATTTCCCCATAGCCACCTAAGTGTGTGTGAGTGCATACCAACCCTGATTGTATGTTTCTCACCTTTTAGGCCTTCTCACCTGGTGGACAACCATGAGTTTTGTTGCCTCAGAGTGAGTATACATTTCCTTTTCCATACAAACATCCTAGATTTGATCCACAATAGGATGGAAAAATGATTGAAGCTTGATCTAAATCTCTTTTTCCTTCTCCATCTCTCCCTTTCATTCATTTACATCATTCTCTTATGTGTTTCTTTGTTCTTATATTTATTTTTCCATGGGATCTTCATCTTGGGGGCTTGATCATCCCTCTTGATCATTGTTGTCTCATTTTGCTAACATTAGTTAATTGGAACCCCTCTTGATTGTGCGTGGGACTAGTGTTAGTTTGAAGCAGATTCATCCTCTCACTAAAGTGGGGGCTAAATGTGGACACAAAAAAGTAACCCTTCTACTTTTTCTTCATTTCTTAGGCCCTCCTGGTGATTTTGGCTTGATTTTTCCTTGATTTAATGTTGTAATATGGTCAACACATTCACATTAGGTCTTGGGTCCTTGTGAATCATTAAGAAATTTATGATGTCTTGTAAAAGTGTTGTGAAGTGTTGTAACACATTTTCACACTTTTCTAGGATATTATTAATATAATTCACCTAAATAACCTATTTTTATAACTTACCAATCCTTATTTCAAAGTTTTGTAAAGTGTTGTAACAAACTTTCATGCCTTTTTAGGCTTTTCATCAATAATTTGACCCTTTCTTATGTTTAAATGACCCCTCAATGCACTTTTCGGCCCTACTTAAATGTATTTTGGAGAATAATCTAGTTAAATATCATTAAATACACTTTAATTCTTGACACCCATTAAAATTTTCCTGGTGGGACCAAGTCGCCACCTGGGGTGACTTAGTCTCACTTGGCACAAAAATTAAAATTATTTCAAAATTCTGGTGGGATATTATTCTCTTAACCTTGAGGTTGGCCTGTGATGTATTTTCGGGAAATTTTTTATAATCAAGTATAAATAAAGGTTTTTCCTCTCATTGTTACCCCATTAATTCAAATACATACATTCATTTAATCATTCTCAAGCATTCTAGGTATTATCAAGTCTTCATTGGAGCTTCCACTTGCATAGGTTTAGATTTCTATATCAAAGGTTTGGTGAGTTGTAGCATTGCATGTTGTTCATTCATAATTCTCCTTTCATTTCATTTCATTTTCAAGGGTTTTATTACCAAACCGGGGTTTGACTAAGGAAAACCCCTATTCACTAACCCTTAACCCCCTTTTCCCCTCTTTGCATGTGTATTTTGTAGGTCTTATATGTATATTTTTCAATGAGAAAGGTGCTAAAAAGGTGTCAACATTTCATCAGTCATTCAAAGTCAACAAAGCCCTAAAAAGAAGCTTGGATTGACCATTTACATACCGAATTTTGTAGATTCAGATCTGGACACCTGTTAGGAACCAAAATACAGACTAAGAACTATAGATTGCATCTTCAAAATTCTTGAAAACTGAAGGTGGACTAAGTTGCCATAAATGGAAAATTGGTTAGACTGCTAGGCCTACAAATTATTTTCTATATTTTTGGATACCCTTTTGGTTGAAACCTACTCCAACAAAATTTCCCTGAAATAGGACTAAGTCGCCCAACTTGGCGTAAGTGTCCCAGTTGGCTTTAATAGAAAATTCCATAGGATTCCATAGCCTCTCTATATCACATTCTAGTTTCCAGGTGTACCTCTCTAGTCTTATTCATTTATGTTATTGTTTGTTTGCATTCTTAGGCCATTTTGCATACAACACCACATTTTCAAACACCTTGAATTTCCTTAGTTTTCATTCAATAATTGATCTATTTCATTGGTTTTGTGAACTTAGATCATTCAATTTAGACATATATCAGTCATATTTGCATTAGTCTTTAGTGGGGACATTGTACATTTTTGCCTACCTCTCTCCTTTTAGGTGAAAAACCCTAGAAGTTTTAGAGTCTTGTGGTGCCAAAATCTTTGTCTAAAGGTTCATTTTGGTGAATCTGATATTTTGGACATTCATTTTCTAAATGGGAGTTTTCCAAGGCTCTAGATCTAGGTTGCATTCATTCTTGCATTGCATCTTCCATTAGTAAAAGTGCATCTAGCATTTCTCACATTTGCATTAGTGAAAGTGCATATAGGATGTATTTTTTATTTCTTGAATCATCTTATCTAAATTGAAAAATTGAAAAAAGTGCATTATCCTAATTGTATTTAGGAACATTGTTATTGAATTCAAAATTGAAAACATTGCATTCAATTTCTTGTCATTAGTCACTTTTTCTTGCATTCATTTGCACTATCTTCTATTTCTAAACATTAGGTCCCTATGTAGGCAACTTTGAAACAATATCAACAATCTAGATTTTGTTGTTTTTGTGAAAAAAAATTTAGTGGGACTAAAATTCCCTTACTGGTGTCTTAGTCCCTTTGTGGTTTTTTGGCTCAGAACCCTATCTGAGTTGTTTGCTGATTGTTTCAGTTTCTAGAACCTCAAAATTCCTTTAGGAGGACCAAGATGCCCTTGCTGTCCATCTTAGTCCTTGTGGATTTGAAATTTATATTTTTTAGGGTTTAAATTTTCTTTTCTACATTTTCTTTTACTGCCATTTGTTAGATATTTCAATTGGTTAAGTTTTTATTACATGTATTTCACTAAATCTAGCTTAATTGGTCTTCATTTAGTGAATTATCAAAATTAAAAATTGCATTTACAACATCTGATTTTTAGTCTATTGCATAGTGTAATCAGAAAATTTCCTTGTATTAAGTCTAAAAATATGAAAAAGTTTACATTTCTGGAACATTGTATAACATGGATAAAAGTAATTTTCACTTTTTCATACACACTGTTTGCATTCATAAAGCTTTGCATAAGTTTGATAAAAGTGCTTTTCTTTTATGTATATGATTTTTTTTCATTTTTGAAGTCTTTCATACATTGGATAAAAGTACTTTTCATCTTGGGATATACATTGTTTATATTTGTGAGTCATTGCATAAGATGGTTAGAAGTAATTTTCACTTTTAGTCAAACAATGTTAGTATCCTACATTTCTAAACATGCTAAGAAATAGAATATAATGGTGGATAATCATGAAAATCAAATTTGGTCTTCCCCTAATATCTCTCCTATTTGTGACGAAGATATTTTGGTGATAGAAGATCAAAATAATGAGAGTTATGAGAGTCCTCATTGTCTCTCTTGCCCTATGGAAAACATTATTGAACAAGACAATACCATCATTGAAAAGTAAGAAAATTCAAACATTGATGAGACCCCTACTTTTGATGAATTCATTATAGAAGAACCAACCTTTGAATATCATGAACATTTGGTTTGTAGTTCTCCTAAAAACTCTCCTCCTAGGGAGGATACCATGGTGCAAGAAAATGAGAAAATTGAAACATGCCTTTCAAAGAATTTTGATGAGGCTCTCTTCAAACAAGATGATGAAGAGACTTTAGATTCCCCTCCACTAAGAGATAATCAAAATTATTTTTAGGTTTATATGCACATTAGGTATCCCTTGAAGTACTCTCTTGAGCCTAAACTTATCATTTATCCACCCTTGCAAAAATGACAAGTTCAAAATAAACTTGTCCTTATCCTTGAACTACCTAAGAACAATGTTTCGCAACAACCAAGTCACAATACCGTTTCTCATATATATAACACTAGAAACAATCCAAAACCAAGAAAAATTCCTCCAACATCCCTCCCATTGCCTAATCCTATCTTACCTAGTCCTCCTCGATTTCCTTCCTAAAGTGGAAAGGAGTATGACCTTGTCAAAAAACTTAAGAATAATCCTACTAAGATATCATTTTGGGACCTTATTCAAGCCTCCCCTCACTGTCATAACATGATTCAAAGTGCTTCACAACAAGTTCCTATCCCTTCTAATGTGTAACTGAGTGACATAATAGCCATGATTCAAGGAATAAATGCTGACATTGTTTTCCACCAAAGTGAGCTCCCTCCTATGGAAGTGCAAAAACAAAATGATGCTTTCATAATAATAGCTTCCTATAATAGAACAGGTATAAAGCGAACCCTTGTTGAAAATTTTTCTGACCTTAATGTGTGTAGTGTATCCCTTTTGGATAAGCTTGGTGTGGATAAATAAAAAATTCAACCCGACTCTTTATCTATTAAGGGATTTTACAATGTTGAAAAACAATCACTCAGTGTGATCACTTTATCTCTTACGGCTAGAAAGGCCACATTGGAAACAATGATCCATGTTATGTCTCACATTATTTCATATAATCTCCGTTTAGGTAGACTATGGATTCATGCAATGAATGGGGTGCCTTCTACTCTTCATTGTAAAATGAATTATGTATACAACAAAAAAGTGTACATGCACTTGAAGTTGACCCTAAACCAAATAGTTTTTTTAACATTGAGAAACAAAAAGAGAATCCTTTGAAAATATTAGCACCAACTACACAAGTTGAACACATGCAACAAAAAGAAAAACAAATTGAGGAAGTCACGAAGTTGTTAGAAGATGATTGGGGCTCATTAGATCTCGAACCCACATTCATGGGAGAATACAAGATAATAAACAAAGATTTAGAAAAGGGAAAAGAAAAAGTGGTAATGTCAACACAAAATTCAGAAGACCCTTCAAAATAATCCACCTCAACCACTTTAGAATTAAAAAAAAATTACACAACAAACTTTGATGAAATTAATTATGAGAAACCCCCAAATCTAAAAGAGATGAAAAAAATTTATGGAAAAGGTTATGAAATGATGAAACAACTTGGATATAGTGGAAAAGGATGTGGTGCTAGAGAACAAGGTATATGTGTCCCTATAGATCCTCACATGAAAGAAAAGCCTAGTGGTCTTGGTTATTGTCCCTCAAAAGAAAAAAGTGAGCCTTCACTTAATATCAACATTCTTACAAAAGATTCCACTAAGCCGACTTTAATGATAGTGCATCCTGAATTGATAGACACTAGTGGCCTTGATTGTTATCCTTTCCAAGAAATGAAACAAACAAATAAATATTCACATAATATAAATGTCATTATGCAAAACACTAATGATTCAAATTTTTTAGATTTTACACCTTCCTTTAAATAAGAGTACAAAATCTCACAATATAAAAAGTCTTGTGTAAGTATGACATCTTGTACTAAGCAAGAGATATCTTTGTCTCAAAATAAGAACCATTTTCTACTTTTTATCAATAGAGTATCTTGTTGAGACTCCTCCAAGATCATTTGATCTCTCTTCCTCCAAGAACATGAAATAAATTTTACGACAAGCATTCATTTTGTGCATATCATAGATTTCATGGTCATGCTACTAATGAATGTAGGGCTTTAAGTGATAAAATTCAACATCTTAAGGAGTGTGGTGCTCTTCCTCCTGTTGAAGCACCTAATTCCTCTAATTGATTTTAATTTTCACTTTAGCATTTTTCTCATCAATCATCTGAGCTCACCCTTATTCTGCCCTAAGTGGGGGCAAGAGATTAGATAGCCTTGTCCTTGTATGTCACTTGTATTTGTCTCTTTTGGCTAGTTGACTACCTTTATGTACATATAAGAGCAAGCTTGGAATGTGGACGACATGCCTTAAGTTGGCACACATGTGATATACTACCTTTTGGGCGCAACCCCTTTTCATGATGTAGCTTATCAAAAACATATGACTTGGCATAGGGCTTTCCAAATAAGCTCCCATGTCCACTTTATTGTTAGCATTTATCCTTTGCTACTTTAAAGTAATTGCTCATAGCATGGTGTTTAGAAATTTATTTAAAGTGGGGGCATACATTGGCATTATTGTGGTATTATTTTGGCATGATTTCATTTGCATTTTCCATATTCCTTGATGTGTTTTTCTTATTTCATGAGATGTGTTTTTCTCTTTATGGTGACATTGGGAGTAATGTCCTTCAAGATCTTGTTTCATCTTAGCATATTACATTCCTCTTAGCTATAATGCGACACAATGCATTCCCTAAGTTGTGAATCTTTTATCCTTTTATTGGTCATCTCTTGGAGAAATTAGGAACAATGTCCCATAAGATTAAGACCCCACATGAAATAAGAAAAATCTCTTTGAACATCCCTCTTTCTTGTTACGTGCATTTTTTGTGCTTATTAAAGTCATGGAGGTATGACTTTGATATGGTTTCTTGGGGCTCATCTAGTGAACAACTAGCTTCACTAGCCCTTATGAGCGTGCATTTTTTTCTCCATATCATAGTCATGGGGGTATGACTTGTTGCAAGTACATATGAGCAAGTTTGGTGGTGTTGTCATTAATATTGTCATTGATGTCAAAACAGTTCAGTATATTGTAGATTGTGCATGTGTAGTTGAAATGTTGTTGAGATGTTGTGAGTACATGGAGTTATCTTTATGATGTTGCAAATCTGCTAAAATGATGGGTTTCCAAGTGCTTTTTGAGAAAATTAGTAAAGAAAGAAGTCAAAGTTGGGTAAGTGTGCAAAATGTGCTCTAGTATGTGCTCCACGTTTCTCCTATGTTGATCCTACACTTGTGTAGATCTAAAAGGTTGTTGTTGATGATCTAATGGTGATATCTACTGATTTGTAATATTTGGTCTAATGGAATGTCACTAACTCATTTGACTACAAAATCCAGTGAAAATGTTCGACGAAATATGTATAATTTGATGTATCGTTGGGTGCTTGTAAAATTTGATGTGTAATTTTCAATTTTTTGAAAGTTTATCCCCGACGTTTGTCAAAATTTTGATGAACCTGGGTTTCTTCAAAATGTCAACTATCAATTTTGTCGAAATTTTGACAAACATGAAAAATAGAAAAAAATCAAATTATGGCCGACATAAAGAAAAGTGAGTTCATGCCTGATTTATTGTGACAATGCTTTACTCTTCTTGAGATAGTTTGTGGAGAACTAAGGATGATTTTCTTGGGAAAAATGAGAAAAAAATCAAGAAGATATCTCCAGGTTGAGGGTAGTCATTGTCTTTTTTCAGAATTCAGTTGTGAAGTCAGATTTGTAGTTCTAGGTTTGAAAATCATATTTTAAAGCAACATCTCATCAGATTTCATTTTTAGAGGTTTAGGGTTTTGAGAATTTCATGTCCAAATTTTGTTGTGTGGAATCACCATAAGATCACAACCAAGGAACAAATTCTTGTGACTGTAATTATGTGATCCATAACTCTATTGGTAATGTGACACAATTGTGCTATAACAAATACAGGATGCATTCATGTGTGACCCAAGTTTAATGTGGCTATGTTGTGATAGAAATGGAGGCACTCATATAATGTAGTTAATGTAGGTGTCAATCATCATTGGGTGCATTCAGGTTGTCTCAAGTTTAATGGGTTAGGATGTAATTATAACATGATCGAAGAGTGATTACCTCTTGCTACAATAAATAGCCTATAACTCTGGTTGATATGCAGAGTGGTTGTGTTATATCAATTATGTAGTGCATTCAAGCACAACCCGTGTTTAATTGGCTATTCTAGAGAGTGATCAAGATTTTCTAAACCTTATGAATATTACTTGACATACATTTTCATAATCTCAAATTCCTTCAGAGGATTTTGAAGTATCAATGTATCCTATATAGGGTTTAGAATGATTTATTTTAATTAAAAAAATAAATAAATGATGTATTTCCCTATAATTAGATAATGTGGAGATCTAAATCTACCCTAGCACACTATCCTCTTTGGCACTGTATTCATTACTCCAGCTACTAGGATTTTGCATGTGACATCTTTAATATCTTCATGATCATGGCTTTTAAATAGATCTCATTCTTTACTTTAATCATTTTCATGGTAACCCTTGAGTTCCATAATCCACCTTCAATCTCTTCTAAGAATAGTGTCTTAAGCTAGACTGCATAGTATGCATATAAAGCAAGTCCTTCATACCTGCCATTGTTCCAAACCACCACTCACTACCTTGCTTAAAATGTTGCCTCCATAAGCACAATAGCATGTTTTAAAATCATGGTTCTAGTGATTGACCATTAAGGTCACCACTTTCATCATGAAGAAACAATGAAATTTTTGTCTTCAAACTCAAGGAACTATGCAAGATAACATTATGAATTGTTTGTTGTGTACGATTTGATTTTCTTACTCATTTAATGCTTTGCTAACTTCCTTTAAGACTGGGTATTACACCCTCAGCTGCAATCTCAAACAACTCACTCACTATCACTTGAAGATTCCTTTCATGAGAATCCTTCTATAAAATCAAACTATGCCCTATAGACTTCCTACTTACTATAGGGGACTCATTATTTCATGGTATTGTAGTTCTTAAGATCCTTCAACCTTATTGACACTACTTAACAGTCCACAAGGTATTATTCACTATTCTCCCATCTTTGATGAGTCTCAAAACACTGCTCAAACATGCAATCCACTACCTCCATTATACATTAATGGCTAAGAAGAAACATTGAACCTATGATTACCACTATTACTTCATTTGGACAGTCATTCCCTGATTTCATTTTCCTTGTCTAACACTACCAAAAGCATTTGAAAAACTCTTAAGGTCAGCAAGGGGGTAAGGAAATTCAATGTTAAAATATCCACTTTACTATGCAAGGTTTGAGCTTTATTATCTTGTCACTGTTCAGCCTCTTTTTGACTGTCACATCTCAAGTGACTGTCATTCTTCTTACCGTAGATTGCATTTACAAATGCCACTAAGCTACATAGTGTGCTTGTTATTGGCTACAATCTTTAGATTGTAAGATTTTGTTATTACCTACAATTTCTCAATCTTTCTAGTATTGCAACCTCACTAATCTGCTATAGTTATTGTTTATGTTTCTACGGAGGCTTAGGGTTTGTACCTAATCATTCTCTTACCAATGCTTCTGTTGTTTTTCATTAGGGCTCTCTCAATGTTGAGGGCCCTAGGGATAAGCTCATCATAATAAGTGACACATTGCATCTTTAACTAAAAGGATAAATCCATATTGACATTAGCAATGATGATTCCAACTTGTTGCTCCTTAGGAATGGGTCACTTGCTCTTCTAGCTCACTACCTCCATCATTGTAGGAAGTTTGTGATCAAGTTCAATATTCTAATTTTAGGAGTCTTAATAGTTGGAAATCATAGTAAAATCACAATTTAATAAGTTTTGGAATTATCATTTTAAAGTGTTTTTTGGGGTCATTAACTTCATACTATCTTTTCTTTTGCAAGGGTGTTGCATGCCAAATTTTTTTGGTGTAAAATATTAGAATTATTAGATTATGTTACCTATCTATGAATAAAAAGTATTGGAGTGTGAGTTTGATATTTTTTGAAGATCTAAATAGTCAAGCTTGGTAAAGAAAAATCATGTCAGATAATATTAGTCCAGAACAAAATGAAGAGACACTTGATAGATTGTGGGCTAGATTGAAAAGAAAGGGTGATGGGAAATGTTATTGTCCTTGCAATAATTGCAAGGGCTTAAAGACGAGATGACTTTTAATCGCAACAGCTGAGAAACATTGTAGGCAGCATGGTCATGTTGAAGGGGGGCATGATTATCATCTATTGGTAAGTTGTTCATTATATGTGTTTATATTGATTGAATTTGTGAATGTTTATATCATTTTAACATTATATATATATATATAATCACTTGATCATAATCATGGTTTATTTGTGTCTATCATTATTATAAAGGTGGGGCGCCCTAGGGAAGATGATATGGATTATCACGGCCCAGAGAATGTGGTTTTGCAAGCGAACAAACATGGAGCTGTGAATATCGAAGATGAAGTTAATGATCCTATGGAAGAAGATGATCATGTGCCATAAAACATAGTTGAAGATGATGGTATGAATACATTGATCCATGACACATTTAGTGGCAGCGCTAATCATGATGATCAAGATGACTTTGATGATGTTCATGATTTACCTATACTTGAGAAGGCATGTGAGCCCCTTTATGAAGGCTCCCAAACAACTCTTCTCTCTGTTGTATTGTTGTTGTTGAACTTGAAGGTTATGAAGGTTTATCAAACATAGCAATCTCAGGGATGTTAAGGTATGTCATATATGTCTTCTTTTTTCATCTATTTTAATTTTTGTTAATTCATTAGTAGTAAATAAAGGATGAAATATGTACCATTAATATTTTTTATATTAACAAATTATGTTTTGTTGTAGATTGATTAGTGAATTTTTGTTACCACCATCAAATATTTTACCTCACTCATACCAAGATTTATCTGCCATTATGAAAGATATTGGAATGGAGTATCAAGCAATAGATGCATGTCCCAATGATCATATTATATATCATAAATAATAGGAATTTGCAACAGAATTTCTGGAATTTTATATCAGTAGATATCGAATAGATCAACTAACAAAAAAGGTTCCTCGCAAGGTTCTTCGTTATATTCCCATTATTCCACGTATGCAATGATTATTTAGGTGCAAAAGCTTAGCACAATTTATGGATTACCATGCACGAAATATAAGTGGAGATGACATTCTTCGAATGCCTATGGATGGTTCTGCATTTAGGGACATGGAAGAAAAATGGCCACATTTTAAAGAAGAACCTCATAATCTCAGGCTTTCATTGGGAGTGGACAGTGTCAATCCATTTAGAGAGCTAAGATCTATTTACTCAGGCTGGCCTGTTTTTGTTATCAACAATAACATTCCTCCATGGATGTCAATAAAGAGGGAGCACATAATGTTGTCAATAATTTTTCTAGGTATTTGTTTACATCAATTTTCTTTAACATAGTAGCATCTCATTTGTCTTATTTGTTGCATAATGACTTATATTTTTTTCATTCAATAGTCATGTACATTAATTTATATATATTGTAGTAAAATGGTTATAATAATTATGTATTGTTTATGTTCATTCAACTAGGTAAGTACCAAGTTAAAGATATGAATGTATATATCGAGCCTCTTATTGATGAGTTACTAAAGTTATGGAATGGTGTCACTATGTATGATGTCTCTAGACCAATGGGACAAAGACAATTTCAATTCCACGCAATGCGTGTATGGACAATTCATGATGGCCCAGGGCTAACACATTTTTGTGGTATGTTATAACGTTCGACTGCACTTTAACAATATTTAATTTGATGAAGTAGCTATCATGCATGTTTTTAAAACAATCTATTCATTATATATAATTATAAGAATTGACATATTTAATCCAATTATATATGATCTTGTAGGTCTTCAAACAAAGGGAAATTTTGCATGTCCAATTTGTGGTCCCAAGATGAAATCTCGTCGTTCAACAAGTTTAGGAAAGTAGATGTTTGATAAGTATAGGCACTTCGTCCATAGAAATCATAAGTATCGAATTACTAAAAAACATATTTTCAATGGGAATATAATAGAATGACACCTCGCCTATGGAAGTTGGAATATAATAGAATTAATCATCAAGGTTATACATCAGATCAAATTTTTTATCTATCATAACTGATATGTTTTGAATTCATATTTTTATATTGTGTTGTGTTTACTCATGTTGTAATTGACAATGATTGTCATTGTTAATTTGTTTAACTTATATGCTTCATGAAGGTCATCAAGGCATTAATGGCCAATTTCCATAGGGACTGAAAAGTTATCCTAGACAATTTAGTAGGTTGCGCTGCTATGAGTAGCTAAAAATTGTGCATTTGTTTGATACAATGCATATCAGAAAGAATATAACAGAAACGTTAAGGAAAATATTGGATGGAAGGCATGACAAAGAAAAAAATGTCAAAATTTGTAGTGACATTCAGGAAGCCAATCATGCAATGAAAAATGTCATTCAATTATATAATAACAAAGAAATATGAATTTGGGTCAGGGCTAAAAACGCATGATTGGCATACCTTCATTAAGGTATTTATTCTAGTATATTATATACACTTGTATAATACATGTACTTTTTAGTGTATTGTGTTTACTACTTTTGGAAAAATAATGAAAATAATATTTTATAATTGTTACAGTACGTTCTACCTCTATCTCTCCTAGACAACTTTGACAACAATGTCAAGCAAGTTATATATGATCTTAGAAAATACATGAAGTAGCGATATTTGTTCAATTCGTTGTATACATCTTATAATTTCCATTTGTTTTACTTGTTATGTAATATGCTGTATATTTTTGTTAAATCTCGTTAATATATTTGCACCTTGAATCACTTGTAGATGGTTGTCATCTAAAGAAATCCATAAAGAAGATATAAATTATTGGAAGAAAAAAATTCTTTGTCTAATGTGTGAAATGCAAAAGTGTCTACCTTCGACATTTTTCAATGCACAAGAACACTACCTCATACACCAAGTTGAGGAGATTGAATTGTATGGACCTATACACACAAGGTCAATGTGGATGGTTGAGAGACACTTGAAATTTTTGAAGGCTTTGGTTAGACAAAGAGCACATCCTGAGGGTTCTATGGTGGAGGGATATATGGTATACTGAACCATGGTATACATTAGTGAATATCTTCCTAAGTTTGTAGCAAATATCCATGTAGATCGCATTTGGGATCCCAACTCCATTAACAAATTTGAAGGGGAGTACCTGATGGGGAAAGGTAGATTGAGGAAAGTGAGAGGTAATTATAAGATGGTCATGGAGATTAATTGGAATACATTTTACATATGGTTTTTATGTATATTGTACTTATTTAATTTTTAATCTTCAATATACATCAATTATAAATTAAGGTCATATACTGTGGTATTTAACTAATTATACGTCATTTGTGAATTTTATTTTTTATATATAGTTGGTCGAGAGTGGGATGCACTACATTTGTACGTCACCAACAATCTTGATTGGATGATGGTATGGATTGAACAATGTCAACAATTTGGTTGCACATTAACATGGGAAGGTTTGGCTTCATTGGTTAAAGAAGCTCATCGTAATGGAGATTCCAATGTTACACAAAGGGAAATTGATTTAGCATATGGTTTAAGAGATGAATAAGTACGTATAAATATATTAATCACCCATATTATTTAATTATTTTCAATTATATTGATGTATATATATGTTGATATTATTTTCTTTGCATACATTCATCCAAGAATAAATATGTTTATCAACTGACGATATTGCAATAATTTTTACATGTTTGACATATTGTAGGTGAAACACCACAAGGCTATGTGGTGTAATGGTCATAACTGTAGTATAATTTTTACATGAAGAAAACTTGTGATTCTAGTATAACTACAGTATTTCAGGTGACTAATGTTTCATCTAGAAGCGACATACATCCAAAAGTCCCAGAAAATTGATACTATGGGATTTTGGATGATATACTTGAGTGTGACTTTAAGTCCTTTAGATTAATTATGTTCGTCGTCCTATGGTATAGGCTACGATTGAATGAAAATGATCCTAAAAAAACTGTTATTGAACATGATAGTGGATTTACCATTGTTAATACAAGGTTGACCGAGCAAGCTGGAAATGAGCCCTATGTTCTTCCAAGCCAATGTGAGTAGGTATTTTACTCAGAGGTTCCAGGTAAACCAGGTTGGTCATTTGTTATTAGACATGATCCAAGAGGAAGGCCGGTAAAGTATAATGTGGTGGAAGAAGAAGATACCGAAGAACTAGAAGATTATGTAGATGATGATTAGGATCAATAGTTAGTTGATGATGTCCCTGATGAAGATGTCAAAAAGGAGGAGCTAGATCATGATGATGTAGGATTTAATGTTCATGAAGATGATATCCGTGCGGATGATGACATTATCGAAACTGATATCAATGATGATGATGATGATATGACCAATCCTTACAATGTCTAATCTGGATCGGATGATACAAACAAAGAGTTGGATGAAGAAGAAGATAAATGACATTGAAATGTTTGAGTTATGTGATTATATTATCTATTTGATATTAATTTCTTGATAGAATTATATTTGACTTATGTGGTTACTGTTACCAATTTTTTGCCACAACTTGATTGGTGGAGCTAGATGAACATTATTATAACTTAAGGTGAAATTGTAGATTATGTTTAGGTGTTGTTTTGCATTTTTATCATTATTCATTAAGTGACAGTGGTGAATTTATAAGAGAGAACGAAATTTTAGAGTGCTATTCAAATATTCCAAAATTGAATGAAGTACAAAATTGAGCATATAAGTAACAAAGCATTCTAGAATTCTTTCATTTATTTCATGGAATAATTCAAATTTACATAGTTTCATTTGATTGCAAGAATCAGAATGATATTACAGCATTGCATTGAAATGCATTTTCTTTTCAAATGAAAAACATAAAGATGAAATCAAATATCCACACAAGCCATGGATGTGATTGTCACTATGCACCATTAATAGTACACTACACTATGGAAGATGCAAAAGAAAAATCACATAGGTAAGTGACATAATCATCATGGCCTGTTTTAGCTAATAGTCGATGATGAATGGTGCACCTTTGTCTTCTCGAATTCCATCGACTTGTAAGAGAAAAGGGGGGATGTCAGAAGCTCCGATTATGAAGAAACCTATATGAGTCACCAACAATAGTGTAGCCTACTATTAATCATACACTAAAACAATCAAATGAGTACAGAAGAAATGAGTTGAGGAAGGAATGCCAACATGATCATCATGTTCTATTTTTGATGCTAACATTGTTTGTTTCCTTGTGCAGGTATAGGTAAAGTCATGAAGCTGATCATTATTCGAAGACCAAGCATGTGGAGAAAAACAAGCTCCCACAAGGGTAGAGCTTAGCATGCTGCCCTATTCATTATAAATGGGATGATTTAAATATTACATCATCATATTCATAAAAAAAAATGATATACAACTGAAAGAGTAAAGCATAGTTATCTATCGATCTATTAAACCAACTGTGCATTCATAACAATCAGGTTAATGTTTTCTGAAGGCTACAAGTGAACAATGAGTTTAACTCACTCAATTAATTCAGCTGAGTACATTTATATCAAACATTGTTGTATAGTTCATGTTATGTGTTATTTGTTCATCATGATCATATATGTCATGCAAGGTTCAGTTCATCAGTGTTCTTTTCACAGCCAAGGACAGTGAACATGCATACATTATGCCTTAGTGAAGAGATTTGTTTTGATTTTCATCACGAAAGAGAGTAGTTTTAAAGAACAATTTGTTAAGTGGAACATAAAAATGCATGAAGAGTGCCATGTTGAAGCTCAAGAGTATGAAAGATAGTCAATAGTAAAAGAATGAATAGTTCCAGTTTGACTGATGATACAATACAGCATTAGGGGATGCAATATGGAATGATCATTCCAGAATGATGAGGAAAGAGCAAGCATAAAAAAGGTGTCTCAGAGGTGTTAATTATGCATTGAACAAATCATCAGGTAAGATGTAGTCCATAATATTACAATGTTTCAATTTAAAATCTCTACATAAATTCCACGAAATGAAAGCAAATGTTGTTATATGGTAAAGTTAAGGAATCCAAAAAGGAACAATTTTGAGTGCAAAGGAAAGTAGTATGAAGTCAATATTTAAGTAATGCAATTAGCATTTACAATTCCAACATTCATGAACCTGTGGTTCTTTTCTTCATAAAGAGACAAATGCAAGAGTACAGGGATAACTCTACGAGTTGCAATCAAAATGAAGATATAAGAGGGTTTTAAACAAGCTTTTAGTTTTATCATATGGTGGTATACCTGTGTAATGGGATGACATAGATTTTCTAATTTTCCAAACACTTATGTGCTGAATGTCAAAAAAATTGAATGCTAAAAGAAGTTCAGGTTTTACACAATTATTGAAATTGTAGACTTTTCATATCACAAATGAGTTTGCATGGTGGGGGATTTATTCTTTTATATTTTCAAAGAGTTACAAATATCAAGCAAAATAGACATGAATAGATTTGGCAAAGATTCAGATACAAAAGATCCATTTCCAGAATAAGCAAGTGTACAGAAGCATGAGAGTTCAAAGCATAACATGTCAATGATGTTTGAAGTGTAAACAAAAGCCATAGGAGGGACTTTTAAATAGATACAGATATGCGGAAGTTTCAGGCATAATGAAATCAAAGGAATACAATAGGAAATGCTTCCAAATTTGAATCTTACAAGTGTGTTTTCATGATATTTTTCAAAATCTTGTAAATCCATGTGAGGGTTTTCAATGCAATACAAAAGAGATGGGTGTTTTTAGAATATTAGACACCTAGGTGGGGTTTTTGTCAAAATACAAGCCTTATACAGTGTTCCCATGGTTGGGATGATCTCGGATACTCTATTTTTTCTTGATTTCTTTAAATTTTAGAGACTCATATGGAGAAGATTAAGCTTTCAGAGTAACAAAAGAAAAGCCAGATTTTTGCTTGACTACACAGGGTCTTTTCCAGAAAGCCCACAATGGAGTTTCAAAACACAACTTTGCATATTACAATTTTCAATTCACCCTTGAGGGGTTTAGTAAGCAAGTTACAAAATGCCAAAGAATTCCATGATCAATTAGGCTGAGCTTATAAATTGAATGCAAATGGATATACAGAGTACTCACATTTGGGGTTTTTTTTTAAAGTACAGAAAATACAATTGCAGTGATAACCCATGTCTAGTTTTTGTATGAGACAACAAGAAAATAAAATATGAATTTCCTTTGGTGGGTAAGTTTTAGAATAAGGAAAATATAGTTTTATTCAAATTCTCATGATACCCATATGCGGGTATGTCCTTAAATATACAAGATGGTGAATTTCTTGTTTTGGGTCGAGCCCAAAACCTCTAAAATAATGCTTTCTATGATACCTATGTGGCGGCATGTACATGGCCATAGAATCTTAAGTGAAGGTGGTTGAGATTTTTGAAGAGGAGAGAGTATATGCTTTAAGCGTAACTCACCAGTTCATATCTGTGGGAGAGCATCCTAGCCACGGCCAGAACATTCACAAAAGGTTCAAAATTCTAGAGCTTTCACCATGGCGGCTGGAGGAAGACACCAAGAAACCAAGCTCAAGTATTCGAGCTCTTTCATAGAAGCACAAAAATATAAATAAAATACATTAGTGGCTATGTCAGCCACGGCCATAAGGCCAGAATGAACAAAGATGGAAAGCCATAGAAGCATATTACCTTGTGCTCAGTAAAGAAAACAAAATCCCTCGGGAAAATTCTTTTATGAAAACTTCAAATAAAGCTCGAGTTCAAACTCTTATAGGTTGACAAGAAGAAGTAGGCATAGAAAGAAAAAGGAAATCATAAAGCAACCATGAGTAGGCAATGGCTTTGTGGTTCTTTTTGTTCTTTCAATAAAGAAAAAGAACTATGATACAAAGAAAATCAAGCTTACCCAGATGAAGTTTCGACTGTCAGAAGGCAAGACTGAAGTCTCTCAAAACATACGAAGTCCAGTTTCAACTCAATCATGGTGGTATTCTCTCAGGAAGAGCTCATTTTTCTTCAAGAGTGGTCATTTGAAAAATGAATCATTATTAGGGTTTGACATCTTTTTCTCATGCCCTAATTTGAGCCAACCTTATCATTATCTGGAATATTCAGTCAAAAGCACATGGGAATTTTGAATTAGGTTAATCTGTATATTGTGATTTATTAAATTCTGAAGTTTTATATTTGAGGGTGGCCGAAATTATGTGCCTAGGTTGATGTGTTAGGTCTTTATGACTTTTTTTTTGCCTTAGTGAAATGTGGGGACTTGAATACCTTATGTTATTGTTTTGTGAGAAAACAATGAGAATGTAAATGATGAATGTGTTATGACCTAGGGATAGGTTTTGATCATTATCTAATTAGGGTTTATGATTTAATTGATTTTAGAGAAATCAATTGGAGATATTGATGAGAGAATAATTATTAGATTGATATTTTTATGATTTTTTGAGAAAATCAAAGCATTGTAATGGAGAGATAAGAATGTTTTTATTTTTTGCAAAATATTTTATAATCTTTAATTGTAAAAAATAGACAAATTATAAATCTGCAATCCTATAAGCAGAATCATAAAGCAATCTTTTATAAATTGTTTTATGATTTCTTGCTATTTTTAGCAGATTCATTTTGACTTCTTCTCTTGGTCGGATTTGAGTCTTATCTTGGAGAGATAAGGTGTTTTTTGGGCTTTTAAAGTAGATTCAGCCTATTTTTAGAGGCTTGACAGTTTGATCATAAAAGCAGTATGCTTTTTTCTACTTTTATGCAGTTTTTGAGACAGTTTGAAGCTTTTTTCCTTGAGCTCCTTTGTGAGCTCGGATTAGGGTTTCTTGAGAGTCATGTCTTTGAAAGACTTAGTCTTTTTGGCTCTCCTTCTTAGATGAGCTTTTAGTTCCTGCTCATACACAATTTTGAGTTTGTGAACCTTTTGTACTCAATTTCAGATTATGGCATTCTCCTTCAGTTGAATAAAGACAACATTCCTACTTCTCATTTTTGTGCTTACTTGCAGTTTCAGTTTGATGTTATCTTGTGATTTCTATTTACAGAGTCCTTTTTATGTCCTTAGACAGAAATTATTAATGCAAAAAGTTCAAAATATAGGTTGCATGTTATACTTCAAGTCAGGTTTTCATGCAAATCATTTATGTATTAATTATTCATGAGAGGTTGTGAGATATTGTGTTTTTCTGAAAGTTGTGAGGAAGAGATCAAAATCATCATTAAATCATTATCAGGTTTTGAAAGTCATTTGTTAGTCATAGGTTTTAGTTTCAATTATCTTTTTATCCCTTTCCTCAGGAGTTATTTTTTTAGAATAGGATCAATCATTCGGAGAACCAACTCACTCTGGAGATTCCTTCTTCACTCAGATCACCCACATCTGAAGGAGGTTTCCATGTTTCAGTAGGTTGTTGAATCTTTCATTCAGTAGGGTGCAAATCTATTGACAATAGTTACATAATTAATTCATGATATTTTTTAATTTTTATGCCATTACATAATTAATTTAATGATATACTTTTTAATGTTTGAAAGGTCAAAAAATTAAAACATTTCAATAGTGATGTTAACAACCTTGAAATTAGTGTGTTTTATGTTTCATGTGATCATAAAAGATTAAAAAGCCATTTGTAGAGGTGATTGTTCAGTGGTTGATGTGTAAAGGCCTTTAAAAGGCATAAAGTGATCATTGTAATGGTTGTTGATGGTTGAGGATTTAAAATACAAGCTCTTGAGATTCGAAAATTTGTGTTTTTCTTCAAAATTTCTATATTTTTCCTATTATACAGCACTGTATGGTCACATGCAGCCATATTTTGATGTGAAATCAATTCCAAGTCATGAAGATATGTGTTGTCTTTTATTTTCATTTGATTTGAGGGCTTAAGGCATTGATTTGAGTTAGAAATCTTCATTTCTTTGCATACAGCCTGGTTACCGTATTTTTGAGGGTTTTGTAATCCAAACATGATATAAGGGGGCTCTTATAGTTTTTGTGATTACTGTAGCTTGTGTAAGATGCCCCATTGATACTATTGTAATTTTAGTATGCATGAACAAGGCTTAGGATGACAAATAAATAAGGTATAGTTGTTTTCCTCAAGAGTTTTGTGAAGAAAAGCATGTGAAATGAGAGGTTCAAGCCTAGGTTTCAACAAAACATGTATGGGAGATCTGATTTTATGAATTTTTATCCATGTGTAGACCTAATGGGTTGTTTTTGAACACTGAATATAAATGATACACACACACACACATATATGTATGTATGTATGTATGTATATGTATTTTTAAATGTAAATGTAATTACAATTACTAGATGCTCTCCTAGAACAATAAATGCAACATATCATTAAAAAATCTATATCCATGTATATAAATGTGTATTTCTAAATGCAAGTGTAAATGCAAAGAGCATATGGTTTTGTAGTGTTATAGATACAACATATCCATAAATTAATGTAATTGAAATTCTAAAGTCTTCAACACATAAATATGAAATCAATCAAACTATTAAACTACATGAGAAATAAATGAAAATAGTAAATGCATATGTATGTGTATTTGTAAATGTAAGTGTAAAATAAATAAGAATAATGAAAATTATAAAAGAATACAAGGAAAGGTTTATAGTTTAGAGTGGGAGAGAGATAGAGGGTAGAGGGTTTAAGGGTTTATAGTTTAAGGGTTAATGGTCTAGGGTTTAGGGTTAAAGGTAGAGGGTGTTGGTTTTTTTTTTACACTGTAACCAAGTTGGTCTTCTAATCTACCTATGGGATTGCCAATTCCAATCAAGGGAAGCTCGAAGGACTTGGACCAACGACAAAGAGTTTAAAATCCTCCTACACTTTGGGCTCTCAAGACCCAGGGAGGGTGATCCCTCAATGTGTTTACAACCTGCACCAATATCATAAACAACATTAACAGAATGATCCCATTAATAGCTCAACACAATCAGATAATATCGAATAGAATTGGTTGTTCATCAATAATATCAACTATGGAGCATGAGATAACTATAACACAATCCATAGTAAAATATAGTCATTAATTTGCAATTTGTAGCAAGCTCTAGGCAAATACAAACAATTATTGAACTACACAAATAAGTACAACTTAGATCAGTGCCATATATCCATTAGGGAGTCAAATTCATAAGCATATAAAGGTTTATGATAGATTTAATACATAACATATAACTTATAAGATCCCTGACAATATTGCATTACAATTTCATCAGTATGCATTCTCACCCAATACTACTTATCAAATCCTTATACAGAACATATCCGCCTATAATCCCATTCAAATATTTTAATTAATTCCTTGAATTAAAGCTAAAATAAGGATTATACACACCACAACAGTGAGATGAATGAAACAACCCTTAGTCATCTTATTCAAAATTCAGAAATGCATGTACAGTGGAGAGACATGAGTTTTAATTTATCATTTCAACTCAAATGCTAGTACTGTTATACAACATTAAATCCCCATGAATTCAAACCGATTATAGAATAACTCATAACATAAATTGTATTTCTCTCTAAAACCTTTAGACTTTACAATTTGCTCTACAACTTCACCTAGACTTGACCAAAATTATCTAACTTGGTAACCTGTACTTCTAGCCTTGAAATCCTTCTTATAGAAAATAAAGGAGCAAACAAGCATCGGGCCAAAAAGTACACATGTCACCAGCCAAATGAAGCATCTGGTGATATTCTAAATTTTTTTACAACAACCATCACCCTAGAGAATATTCATGTTCATCATGTTAGCTGAGGGAAATTGAGGAAACAACAAAAAACCACAAGAAACCCATGCTGAGACCGCCATCAAAGAAAAATTGAAGGCCGTTGTAACCGAAAAATCTAATTTACCACCTGTTAGTAATTCATTCTTTTATTCCTCAGTCAAATATTTATCTACCCACCTCTAATATTCTTCATCAGTCGGCTAGTCAAAATTAATTACCTCATTCACCTTGGTATTATAATGTGTGTATTTTACTGCTACCTGATTTGCATCTCTTTCAAAAGATTCCAAAAATGAGTTGGTACTAATGATTTTATCCATACAACTCACCAACAAGTCATAATCTGAGTCATCACAAATTAATTTAATTTGATCATTGATGACCTCAGCTGCCTGACCCTGCCACTACTGAAATGACCTTATTTTCCCTTATTCATCAATTATATCATGTAACAATGTCTTACCCCAATCATTGAAATTCTTCACCAACTCCCTAATCTTCCTACTCAAGTCATCTGGTAAGGTCTGAAAACCTTGCAATGATTTTACTAACACATGAGTAGGCTTTAATGATTGGGGCCTATTGTTTGTATCAAACCTTGAGGCCTTATACATGACATCCATATCACTGGCCCTGGAGATTCAATTTTCAATCAATGGTATCACTACCTCCTAATCCCTATCAATATTCTTTATTGCATCTAATAGAAAAGAATAGAAAGAATGTATAGATAGCAATTTATTATCAACCTTTTCATTCAAATGCCTTAAAACAGTAGTAACAATCTCTTTTTGCTTTTAAAGAGATCCCTCGTCACTTACCCTCAAAGATTCTTGTGACTCATCAATTCTTTGTAAGAGCTTCTTCTTTTTAGGATCAACAGAGCACTCTATTTGTTCATCAATTTCCTCTAAAGAAGGGGTGAAGGTAGGATTCTGACTAGGAGACCCTGGTGTGGAAACAATTGGAGAAGCAAGAGGCACTGGCCCTGCTGTGGAAGGTAATGTACTAGTCCCTAGAGCACTTGATGTCTCTCCAATCTGTCTATATCTGAACCTTTCCACCTCATTTTGCAACTCAACATTCCTTTGTTGCATCTTGTTGTATTCTTCAATCAAAAGGATATACTTCTCCATTAGGCTTTTCTTTTTAGCCTCCTCCCTTTTAGCAGTCTTTTGGGCCAATTTAGCCACATTCACAACTAAACTAGTGGCCTTACTGGTTGAGGTCTTTGAAGCTCTCCTTATTATTAATCCCCCTCTGAAATTTGGATTAATTTCTATAATATTTGGCTTTCTCCCTTGTGGGGCCAATGCCCAAATTGCCAAGGTTTCATACTCTTCACTGAAAGAAAAATCTTGAAGTGTTGCCTTGACTTCTTCTTCAGATTCTTGCAAGGGATGCTTGGACTTCATAATACCATTAAAGGCCACTACATCTGCAATGTCCCATTCAGGCAGAATCAATACACTAGCCTGACTCACCAATTTTCTTCCTTCCTCAGGAATGATGTTCTTAAATTATTCCATTAATTCAACTTTCACTTCCTCATCATTATCTTGTTCTGACCTATCAAGTCTTAGTTCTCTTCTCTCCTTACATTTATTTTGATATTCTTCAAACTTCATCCTCCATACCAATTGCAATAATACATGAGTTTTTACAAATGCATTGCCATCTAGAAACTCCTTGCATGCTTCCATTCTTGCATCTTGTACATTTTTTCCTTTCATATCTAAATCAGATAAAACCAATTCAGCTGGCCTAGGAGGGGAAGGCATACCAACCTGCATGTCCTGATCAGTAACAATAATTTCATCTATCAAACTCTCCTTTGGTTGATCAGTTCTTTTCCTTTTAGGGCTTGGCTTAGATGGCATGGTGATGGGGGACTATCTTGTGGTGATGACTCTAAATCAATGATCTTAATTTCCCTAGGCACTTTGAATTTTGGACTTGGTTGTGAAGGTAACTTCATAATTTGCTTCCCCTTTCTATCCACTTCTTCCTCATCACTATTGCTATCCTTTTTTCTCTTGTAAATGGGCCACTTTTTTGTAGGCTGGTATGCTAGCCTTGTTTCAAATGGTCTGGTACCTTGTTCTTGTACACCCAGACTTAGCTCTAATTTTACTTTTTTGGTTCTCAAAGTGACCATAATCTCTTTGAAGTTCTCCATTAGAAAATCAATTTTCTTATGGTGGGGACTGAACTCCAACAGTGGATCACATTTTAGATCCATTTTGTGCACATTATCTAATAGCTTATCATAAGTTTAACATTTCTCCTTGTTCAACTCCTACTTATTTAGGTCGAACTCATTTCTGATTAGGTCCTCAAGAAACTTGACCTCATGCACAAACTTGACAGCCTTTATTCTTTGTCTAAAAAGGGTAAAGAAACCCTCAGGATCATGTTGCCACTTTGGACCACATCTCAAATGATAATCCTTAAAGAATTTCTCAAAGTGCACCCAACCTCCTTTTGAAAAGGAAAAATCATATACCATGGTATAATTAGGGAAAAATGTTCCCTTACCCCTCCCTGTGAGGTTGTCCTCATGGATGCAACCTATCTACCACATAAATTCTGCAAACCCCACTCTTGGTGGCACATTGTATGGCAGTATATGAGGGGCTCCTTGAAAACCATATACCCTCAAAACAGTGTTGACTGGGTATGGGATAATGTCACCCCAATTATGGTTGAATTTTAATTTTGGCTTCCTTCCCTTTGGCCTAAGGAAATCATGTAATTCCTCAGGAATCCTAGGTACATTCACCATCAATCTAGCCCTTAATCTGGAAGCAAAACAATTATCAAATTGTACATAACTAGTGCTTTCCTTATTACAAGATAAATTTGCAGCCCATATCTGTATTGGCAATCTTTCTCCATCAACCGATTGCCTTAATTTCATCTTCTTAGAGAAGAAGTCAACATTCTTGAATTAAAACATATGCATCAACATAGAATGCCAAAATAATTGAGTGTTGGTATCATTTTTCTATAGCTTTGACAGCCCCTCATGTATCCTCTCAGCCAAGAAAGAAGCAAAGTCATATGTGACAGAGAAGTTAAGGTGTTGTATTTTCACCCCCATGAACATGTATGCAATGGGCATCACCACACTAGGATTGAAACCCAAAATATGACATAATGAATCAAAAGTGGCCATGAAATTATTTGTAAAACAATTTAATCTGAAAGGTTCCTAGTCATTGGGGCTGATATGAAATCTTCAACCTCCTACCCTAGCCAGATGAGGTGGAAGCAATTTAGCTTTGAAAAGACACTTCAACTTTGCATATTCCTGCTTCATTTCCTCAAGGTTGATAGTCACCAAGTACTCACTCAGTTCACTCAATTCAAAAATCTATTGAATATCATCTTTGTTAATGCTTAACAAAACCTTTCCATCATTATCCCTAATTACCCATGTGACAGGGTCATATCTTGTAGCTACTTCCCTAAGCAGGTCTACATTAGGGAAAACATTTGGTACCACCAGCTTCTCCATATCATGCATCCATCCATTTGAAAAAGGGTGAGGAAAATTCCTCTGTCCATACCACAATCTAAACATTTCCAAACTTGTGAGAGGAACCCTAGCATCAGCTATGTTGGAACAATTATATACTAACCCCTCCCCAAGGATTTTCCCTCACATCAGAACCAATCCCTTCTTTCTATCATTCATTGACAAGGGAAATTGATCTAGGAAATCATCATACAGGTTTCTTTTTAAATAGTAAATCTAGTTAGAATGTTGCTTGGGTGGTGCCATCTCGAACAAACTAGGGCTTCTTATAACTTCACACTTCAAATAGCTAGGACTAACCAGAGATGAAATTATAGAACAAAATATTGCAATTTCTCACAATTTAAATAAACTATAGCCCTAAAATGTTTATCAACAAGCCCTATGATAAGTACAACAAATATTTTCCTTAATTCAAGCACAGAGTGACTGGGAAACATAGAAATTAACTCATGGCTCTTTTCGCAGAATTCCCAAATTCTGGCTGTCAGGGTTCACAACCTTGCTCTTAGCTCTAAAACTACTTTGCAAAATACCTAAATGCTTTATGACACACATAAAGCAGGAGAATTGATTTTATTTTGATCAAATTATGCTAGTAAATGTCTCATATACCATTAAAGCTTGCCCATGCACTGCCTGAACAACTCCAACCATATTTGATGTAGATTTAAATTCGATCCGTCAATCCTTCATTTTCATCAAATCATCAACAACTACCTTCAAAACAAGCTGACACAATTACCAACATGACCATAAGGGGCTCACCATACCATATGCTATGAAGGAAGTCCACGTGGCAGTTGCCCACGATATCACAATTGGTAAAAATCCTGCAACTTTGGATCACGTGATGGCAGGCAACCGTAGATCTTGAGGATCAATTATCTTATTCCTTCAACATAATCATCGGCCCTATCATTAACCCTCTAGCAGATTTTCCATCAATATTATAACACATCCATCGATTTGAATCATGTGCATCTTAAGATCACTTTAGTAACCCACCTTTTAATGTATTTAAGGCCGGATTAATGTTCCACGATATTTCCTTTATTCTTTCAGCTTCATTAGATGAGACACATGGTAACCACCAGTGATATCACGATCGACAGTGGGGCCATCGTGGGATGGCAGGGAATAGCTGAGATCAAATGGTAGTTGATCAATAGTCACGCAATTTCATCCCCCAGAAGGACACATGGTGCCCGCCCATGATATTGCAATCGGTAAAAATCTTGCAGCTTTTGATCATGAAATGGCGGCCAATCGTTGATATCTGAAGGCAATTTGATCAACGGTAGCACCAATTCGATCCCTTCTACAAAATAAAACATTCATTAAAAAGGACAAGGGGACATCACTAGGAAAATGATAAACAACAACATAAGTTGTTTTTTAAAAGATGAAACATGGGGCCAACCAAGACTTAGGAAATAAAACCCTGCAGAGGAAATAAAGTATTAAAATCAAAGGGACTCGGCCTAGACGAACCAATATGACATAAGTTGTTTTAAAACCCCATCAAAAGTAACATCAAAATAGAACCCATCCAAAGCGTGAAATAAACATTAGGTTTTTACATGAAGACAAAGCTAAAACCCCAACCCTTAGAAAACTCTAACACCATGAAAAACCAGAGACATAAGGCAAGGCATGAGTGAAAAACAAGGAGAAAAATATTGAAGTTCCATCAGTGGCTCTAGTTGGGGACGTTCATTCCACTTGAATGAACCAAGAATCTAGAATCCCAGGTAGAGCAAACCAAGATGCAAAGACGACCAAATAGGAAATGTTCAGACAAAACAACCCCAACTATGTACAAAATATATACAAAATATACAAACCTAAACTACTATTCATGGAAAAGAATACTTCAAGTGAAGTATAACTTCAAGAATTGTCCATGAACTGGAAGTTCCATAAGATCTCTTGTCATATCTTGGAGGAAGTACGAATCTTCACCCCACTTACCATTAATAAAAAATTGACCCAACCAGATTGCATCAAATTTCCCATGTTTCCCTTTATCTTCCAGTTTGGCATTCCACATTAAAACCAAATCTCCATCTTTGAAACTCCTTGCAGTTGCCCTCTTGTCATACAAATTCTTTAATTGCAACTACAACTTTGAATTTATCTTTTGGGCTTCCCTCCTGGTTTCATCTAATTCTATAAGAGTTTCCACTCTTAATTGCATCTCATCATCAATTTCATTATCATACATCTGGACAAACTTATACATTTCCATTAAGTTATTTTAGGGAAACCTGGAATTTATCCCATAAACCAAGTCAAATGGGGCACAACCTATTTCCTTCTTCGCAGTTACCCTATCTACCCATAATGCTAATCTCAGCTTAGAATCCCAAGCCCTTTTATTCCGATCCAAGATTCTTTTAATAATCTTCATCAAGCTTTTATTGCTTGAATTTTCTTGTCCATTTCCCTGTGGGTGGTATGGTGATGAATAAGAAATTTTGATGCCATGCTTCTCACAAAACTCTATGTATTCCTTAGATCTAAAACACATTACATTATCTGACACAATCCTTTCTGGACATCTAAATCTAGTCAATGTGTTGCTCATCAGATCCCTTAATGTGTTTACAACCTCTGCACCAATATCATAAACAACATTAACAATAAAATATCATCTCATTTAATAGCTCAACATAATAGGATAATATCAAATAGAATTGGATATTCATCGACATTATTAGCTATTTGGAGCATGAGATAACTACAACACAATCCCAAGATAAAATAGGTCATTGATTTACAATTTTTAGCAAGCTCTAGGTAAAGACGAACAAATATTGAATCATACAACTTAGATCAGTGCCATATATCCATTGTTGGAGTCAAATTCATAAGTATTCAAGGGTTTATGATAGATTTAACACATAACATATACGATTTTTTATAACATTGCATTACAATCTCATCAATATGTATTCTAACCCAATACTACTTATCAATTCCTTATACAAAACATATCCGCCTATAATCCCATTTAATCATTTTAATTAATTTCCCTTGTCAACAAATGATAGGAAGAAGGTATGGGTTTTGATGTGAGGAAACACCCTAGGGGAGGGATTAGTGTATAATTGTTCCAACATAGCTTGATGGAACACTGGATCTTTGCTCATGCTTGGGAAACATTTCACCAAAAGATGCCATGAATGCACCTTACCCAAAGTATGCTTTAGGACCTCCATGCATACAAACACAAGGATTTTCATTTATCATCTTGCAGTAGTGGTACCTAAGATGATGGTACTACCCCTCCCTTGGACATTTCTCTCTTCTTACAATTTTATACATCAGTCCTCCTTTTGATTTTTTCAAAAAGATATGAAATGATTTCTAATCAATGCCTTATTGGGTCAATGAGATCACCAAAAGTCTAGGACTTGTCAAATGAAGGTATATTATTGATACCTATCCCTTTTCTATTCACTTTTTAGGACTTAGTAATGACTATCCAAATAGAAAATGAGATAGTGGCAACAACCATTTATATTATTTGTCTCACTGCAATCCATTTCATGACTATAGTCATGTTGCCACCAAGTGTAGATTTATTTTTTCAAATTCATAGATAACATGAAGACAAACTTGTAGCCTTTAATGGTACTGCTCTTATCCATGACTATGCTCTGTTCCCTTGAAGCACCATGATATATTATGGTTTTTATGTTAAATATCTTCATTAAAAACCCCTTGTGCAAGTATATTCCTTCACTATTATAGCCTATTGCTGGAATGGATGATCAATGGTATGAAAAGGTAAAAATACAACTATGCTTTCCTTCCTTCACTACTTGTTGTTGATTGTTAATTGTTGTTCATATGCACTTGTACCATTGTAATTCTTGATGTCCTACATGAACCTGCATGGCTATCTTGTAGCATAACCTCATAGTTGTTGTTCATATACACTTGCACTATGGCCTTGGCTTCCAAAATGAGACCTCTCATGAATCATAACTGCTTAATTGTCATTTGTAACTTTTTGTTTCTTGTATGAAGTCATGATCAATGTTGGATCAATCATGATGACCAAAACCCCTACATGAAAGGTTATGAGCATAGAAATTGTATCTCGATCACATGATATAAGGGTTACATTGTTGTCATAAACCTCTTGTAATGACATGTTTTCAATAGGCATATTATATGTGTCAACTAGAATTGACGTTTCTTGAATGTCTTTTCCTTTTATGCCTTTCCTTAAAACATCATGCATTGAACGTTATCTGGAAACTTGTTTGCCTAATGTTTGATTGTGAAGGCCTTGAATAGAGCCTTGTGTAAATTTAGATTTTATTTTTGTTTTTGTCCTTCATGAGACCATTGTAGCATGCATTGTTGGTTGTCCTTATCAATGACAATGACCTTTTCCTATTGCATTCACTCTCACCAATACACCCATGAATGAATAATAACAATCCCCTTTGCCTCTTGTAGCTCTTGCAAAGGTGTTTTCCTTGTACTTGTATCATGACCTTGATTTAACCATTGCTCTTTTTTTGTTATGTGTAATAAATACACATAGTCTCCTCATTTTATCTTTATTGGGTAGCCACCTGTCACATATGTGGGTGACCTAACAACTCACGTTCCTATGTGATGTGTGACTATCCAATAGGGTTATGGTGAGAGGGGATTGACAACAACTTGAAATGATTCCTCATTGTTTAAAAGATGCATAATTGAACTTGATGCATCTATGAAGTCACTTCCTTTATAAACAGATCATGGATCTTCTTAAGAAGATTGAAGGACATATCAACACAGTACATTGCATCTTTTGAATCTGTCATTTCCTATCCTGTCTTATGCTAATAGTATTTTATGGTATTGAGAAAATCCTAAGGTTGGGGTTTTCTCTTTGACTAAATCCCTCTATCTCTCTCCCCTCTACCAATAACCCTAAACCCTTAAACTCCAAACCCTTAAACCCTCTACCTTCTCTCTCTCTCTCAAGTCTCTCCTTCCTACCCCCTCTCCCTCTCTTAGGTCTTTATCTATCTCCCACTCACTCCCTCTATGTGTCACCCCCTACCCTTAAACCCTAAACCCTAAATACTTAAACCTTAAACCCTCTACCCTCTATGTTTAACCCTCTACCCTTATCTCTCTCTCACTCCCTCCCTCTTTCCCTCTCTCTCTCAAGTCTCACCCTCCTACCCCTTCTTCCTCTCTCAGGTCTCTATCTCTCTCTCTCACTCACTCTTATCTCACTCCCCTCTACCCTTAACCCTCTACCCTTAACCCTCTACTCTATATCTCTCTCCTAGTCCCTCCCTCTTTCTCTCACTGGATCCCTCTATCTCTCTCCCCTCTACCCATAACCCTAAACCCTTAACCCTTAACCCTAAACCCTAAACCCTTAAACCCTCTACCCTCTACCCTTAACCCTATCTCCCTCTATCTCTCTCCCACTCCCTCTCTCAGGTCACTCTCTCTCACTCACTCACTCTTTC